>CM077168.1:37323141-37455641 GCA_039654105.1 Coreius guichenoti | reverse complement strand
AGAGCACTCCCTTTATAATCACTGAAGCTGTCAATCACTTAGACAACGTTCAAACGGTAAATTGTGTTTATACTTTGTCGGTAATAATGAAAGAACTCACAAGTGTTCAGAACTCAAACGGTGCATGTCCACTGCCATGAAGCATAGCGAGTGTTTTTTTTTAAATTCTTTCCTATGGAAGTTGAGCTTCACGCTCGCGCAGTGAATTGAGGGATGGACGGTGGACTGGAGAAAGCGTTGAGAGCTTATTTGCACAAAGTTAACTGTCGTCACGTGACTCGCGTCAAGTCACTACATTCTGTCGCCAGCGGTCACTGTCGCTCGTGTCACCAGCTCACCATTGAAAATGAATGGGATCATCTTACTTTGTCACTGTGCTGGCGGTGTGAATGGGACTTTAGGCAGTTCACGATTTTATGCAAATATGAAGTGAAAACGTTTGTAGTAAAATTTGTAGTGTCGTGCCGCATCCAGTGTAGACAGTATTACTGATTATAATGGGTTCTATGTGCTTTTGACGTGTCTCATAGCACAGCTAGTGTCCAGTGTAGACACTGTGTAACTTAAACACCTCTGATTGGCCAATGTGTTCACACGGTCAATACAGTGGGTACCGAATATAATGCTGATCGTCACTTTTAAAATTTCAGTACCGACTTGGTACCGAAGTACCGGTAATTTTGACAACCCTAGAATACATAATAAGGTGGTAAATGATGGGCACTTTCATATGGTAGATTTAAGCATATATTGTTCAAGAATTCATTTTATCACGGATGCGAAAGTGATAATGTTGAAAACCTCAAGTAGCTATATTGTTTGATACTGACTGTAGGACCTTAAGAAGGAGATTATAATGACTTTATATAAACCAGCATATTCATTAAACTGATGAGAAGAGCTTTCTCTTTTCTTAGCTCTTTCTCATGTGTTATTTTCAGCTGGACCAGAACAAATGTTCTGGCTTACGGCTTTTGAGCAGGCACATTCATTATTCCTCTCCAGCTGAAAATCTGAATGATGAAAAGAGTGAATCTGACTACAAACCTTTATTTATCAATCTATTTATGAAATGAAAAAAAACAAGCCCGCTTTGTATCGTTCCTATATTTCACAATGCTAAGTAAGAAGGGGCTTCAGATCTGATGATACTCCGCAGTGAAATGACAGCGAATCTCCAGTCGTTCTTCTTTCCATCCATTTCTAATTGGTTTAACTCCTCGGTCTCAGTCTCAAACAGCCTCCCCCTGAGTCTCTTTGTTTCTGTCTGTTCATATTAAAATTTCCCTGTAATTCTCCTTCCATGCTGAGTTTGGCTCCTAAGAACAGAGAGCATGTCTGTGCATGAAAAAAAAAAAATGGCTGAAACTTGAGAGGATTAGACTGCAGTGACGCTGAAATATTATGAAAAGCAAAGGTCAGACGGACAGCTCGTACCCTGTAAAATTTACTCGGGGTGAGATTTTTTGCAGTTTACATTGATAAAAACCTGCTTCATTTTGTCTATCTGTCTGTCTGTCTATCTACATTATATTTATCTATCTTATATATGAGTCAGTTGGTGTGTCTGTGTGGTTGGTTATTGTGTGTGTAGGCTTTTTTTTAAATTATTTATATGTATCTGTTTGAGTAAAATGAACATTGAACCAATGAAAACATTTCTTTCTAATTTCAAATAAAAATATTGTCATATAGAGCATTTATTTGCAGAAAATGACAACTGGTCAAAATAACGAAAAAAGATGCCATGTTTTCAGACCTCGAATAATGCGTTCATGCGTCTTGGCATGCTCCCTATCAGACGGTCACGTTGCTGTCGAAAAAAATTCCTCCGTTTCGCATTGTAACTGCATTGCCACCTCAGGTGTGCATTATTTTTCTAATAATTCAACAGCCCGTCGTAAATAATTATATATATTAGTGCTGTCAAAATTAGCGCGTTAATGCATGCGATTTTTTTTTCCAGTTTAACGCTTTCAAAATATTTAAAGCAATTAACGTAGAATACGTTTTTCCCGTTATCCTTTGGCTAGAATTACATTATATGATCACTCTAGCCAAAGGATTCATACAAATGCTTTTGAACCATTCAAGCGCGTCAAGACAAAAGAGAACGCGCTCAGACACGCTGTCTGTGAATGTCCTGTTCCCTTTCAAACGATCAGTCGTACTGCATCTTGCTAGACGCAATGGGGAATAATTCCTTTTCTCGAAATACTGAAGCATTTGTAAAATGGAACCAATGGCAGAACAGTGTAGCTGAGCGAACCAATGGGCACAAAGCCCGCGAAGCTGAGCACAAAAGCCCGCCAAATGGGCGGGGCATCTGCCCATAAAGCACGCTGAGGCGAGCCAGAGGGCTGAGTACACCGAGGCTATCCAGCTCATGTCGGCCCAGTGCCCGCGTGCCTCGTCTTCGCCTCAGAGAGACGTCTCGCCTGTGACGTTCGATCGGAGCTGCACCCTCCGCTCGACGCCGAGGGCCTGGTTTTGTTTTTCATCCACACGATGACTCTGTGTCTCTTGTCGTTTCTGATGCTGAGGAATGGTCGGGCTCCATCGACGACCCCGCCCCCTCAACATCACAGCAGTGCAGCGACTCAAGGGCTGGTGCGGACACCGAGCTAATCCGTGTCCTCACAAAAGCTGTCGGTGAGCTTGGCCTGGACTGGGCCTCGCCTGAAGAGCCTGCACGCAGCTGGCTCGATAAGTGGTATCTGCAGGGGCGCCAGCAGGCCCCTCGACAGAGAGCTGCATCGTTCTTTCCCGAGGTGCACGAGGAGTTGGCGAAGTCATGACGCGCGCCCTACTCTGCTCGTCTCCGCCCATCCACTTTGCACGCGCTCTCCACCATTGATGGCGCTGTCGAAAAGGGCTACGAGAAGCTTCCTCCGCTCGAGGAAACGGTAGCAGCGCACCTCTGCCCGCCCTCCGTGATAGGCTGGAAACCTAAGATCGCCCACCCTTCCAAGCCCTGCCGGTACAACATCAGCCTTGGCGAATAGGGCTTACGCTCCCGCCGGCCAAGCAGGCTCCGCCCTCCACTCGATGGCGGTCCTGCAAGTGTTTCAAGCCAAGCTCCTCCGTGCTATGGATGAGACTGGTCCAGATCAAGAGGCTTTCCGTGACCTCCGAAGCGCCACAGACCTGGCCCGTCGCGCCACTAAAGCCACCGCCCAGGCCATAGGCAGGTCCATGGCCAGCCTTGTAGTGTTGGAGCACCACCTGTGGTTAAACCTCACGGAGATCAAGGAAGCCGATAAGACGCTCCAATCGCTCCAAACGGCCTATTCGGCCCCGCGGTGGATGGTTTTGCAGAATTCGCTCGCAAACCACCCCACTTCGCGGGCATAACACACACTTCGGTGGAGAGCAACGTAACTCACGTCCTCAAAACCAAAGTAGAGAGCCTATTGATGAAAGGAGCTATAGAGGCGGTGCCTCCAGCTCAGAGCGAGTCAGGGTTTTACAGCCGCTACTTCCTCGTCCCCAAAAAAGATGGCGGCCTCAGGCCCATCTTAGACCTCAGACATCTGAACAGGGTCCTTATCAAACGGCCTTTCAGAATGCTGACATTAAAACAGATCATCGCGCAAATCCGCCCGATGGATTGGTTTTTCTCAGTGGTTTTAAAAGATGCTTACTTTCATATCCAAATTATCCCCCGTCACAGACCATTTTTGACATTCGTGTTCGACGGGAAGCCCTACCAGTACACAGTCCCGCCATTTGGTCTGTCCCTGGCCCCCCGCACTTTTACAAAGTGTATGGATGCAGCTCTCTCCCCTTTGAGACAAACGGGAATGCGCATTTTGAACTACCTCGACGGCTGGCTCATCCTGGCCCAGTCAGAGGAAGAACTAGAATCTCACAAGTCTGTGCTACTCAGCCATCTAGAATGCCTGGGTCTCAGAATAAATACAGCCAAGACCTCGTTGTTTTCCAGGCAGAGAATCTCTTTCCTGGGGACGATTTTAGACTCGGCCCAAATGAGGGCGTGGCTGTCGAACGAACACACTCTGACTACTCTGACTGCAGCTTGCACACTCGTTCAAAACGGGAACCAACAGACCCCTGAGAATTTTTCAGAGAATGCTAGGCCTTATGGCATCAGCTTCTTCAGCTGCACATGCGCCCCCTGCAGTACTGGCTGCAGGGGGAAATCACAGGTTCCTCCCCAAGCGTGGCATTCAGGCCAGCTTTGGATCAAGGTGGGCCGTGGCTGCATCAAAGCTCTGGCCCCGTGGTCGAATCCCCGCCTCTACGAGTCGGGGTGAGCTTGGGGACAGTTTTCAGACGAATGGTGGTCACCACGGATGCCTCCAACACGGGTTGGGGCGCTCTGTGCAAGGGCGAACCGGCTTTCGGCTCATGGTCGAGCACGGAGTCACGGTTGCACATCAACTGCCTGGAAATGTTGGCAGTAGTGCTAGCCCTCAAGACCTTTCTACCACGTCTTTCGGGTCATCACGTCCTAGTCCGTACTGACAACACGACAGTGGTTTCCTACATAAACCTCCAAGGCGGGCTCAGGTCGAGATGGCTCAACCAACAGGTCAGACATCTCCTCCTATGGGCGAAAGGCAAACTGCATTCGCTAAAAGCAGTGCACGTGCCGGGCAGACTGAACCAGGGAGCAGACATGCTCTCCAGGGGCCTCGTGTCCCCAGGGGAATGGTCCCTCCATCCCCAAACGGTTCAAATGATACGGAGTGTTTTCGGGAAGGCAGAGGTCGACCTCTTCGCCTCCGAAGACAACTGTCATTGCCCAATTTATTTTTCAAAGAGCAGGGATGTGCTGGCCCACGAATGGCCCAGCTGCCTGCTTTATGCTTTTCCGCCAGTCCCGCTCCTTCCCCAGATCTTAAAAAGAATCAGGGAATGCGAGCACACAGTCCTGCTAGTGGCTCCACTTTGGCGAACCCACCACTGGTTTGCGGAGTTGATTCAGCTACTATCAGCAGCCCCATGGCCAGTTCCCCTGAGGAAAGATCTCCTATCTCAGGCGAACGGGACAATCTGGCACCCCCGTCCCAAACTGTGGGCGCTACGTTTGGCCCCTCAAGGGGAGCTCGAGAACCTCCCAGCGAGTGTCCTGAGCACTATCAGTGAAGCTAGAGCTCCGTCTACTAGGCGTCTCTATGCCCTTAAATGGTCAGTGTTCTCTGACTGGTGTTCAGCCAGGAACCATAACCCAGTGTCATGCGAGATATCACAGATACTCATTCTTTTGCAAGAGATGTTGGATGCAGGACGCACTCCATCCACACTCAAAGTCTACACGGCAGCTATTGCCGCATCTCATGCGCCGATTGCTGGCCAAACAGTAGGCAGACACGACATGGTCGTAAAATTCTTAAAGGGAGCCAGGATGCTTAACCCTCCTCGCCCTCCTACGGTGCCATCCTGGGACCTTTCGTTGGTCCTACAAGCACTAAAAGGGCCTCCCTTCGAACCGTTGCAAACGGCCGAATTTAAACCGCTTTCGCTGAAAACTGCCCTGCTATTAGCACTGGCATCAGTTAAGCGTGTTGGTGACATTCAAGCGCTCTCTGTGAATGTGTCCTGTCTAGAATTTGGCCCTGGTGATTCTAAAGTCATCCTCAAACCGAGACATGGCTATGTACCCAAAGTGCTTTCAACACCATTCAAAGCACAGGTAATCACTCTCTCTGCTCTTCCCCCCTCTGAGGATGATAGACAGTTACACCTGCTCTGCCCAGTTAGGACGCTTAGAGCATATATTAAGTCCTCCCACTTTAGACAGTCGGAACAGCTCTTTGTAAGCTTTGGTGGCCGCACTAAGGGACTTCCAGTCACCAAGCAAAGCCTAGCCAGATGGCTAGTGGACACGATAGTGTTAGCCTATGATACTATCCCATAGGCGTCAAAGCTCACTCCACCAGAGGCATGGCCTCCTCCTGGGCGTGGTCTAGTGGAGTATCTATTGGTGACATCTTTAGATCGGCAGGCTGGTCCTCACCGTCTACTTTTACCAGATTCTACAGCTTGGAGGTCCCCCAGGCACAGATCCTCGCTGTATAATGAGTAATAAGGCAGCCTCTCTGAAGCCCGTCCCCTTCATAAGTTGGCATCTGGGGCCTTCATACGCTTCAATGCTTAAACAAGTTTTTCCCTTACAGTTACTGGCCTCTATGAGCCCAGTACGCATAAGGATATATATATATATATATATATATATATACACTCACCTAAAGGATTATTAGGAACACCATACTAATACTGTGTTTGACCCCCTTTCGCCTTCAGAACTGCCTTAATTCTACGTGGCATTGATTCAACAAGGTGCTGAAAGCATTCTTTAGAAATGTTGGCCCATATTGATAGGATAGCATCTTGCAGTTGATGGAGATTTGTGGGATGCACATCCAGGGCACGAAGCTCCCGTTCCACCACATCCCAAAGATGCTCTATTGGGTTGAGATCTGGTGACTGTGGGGGCCATTTTAGTACAGTGAACTCATTGAACTCATGTTCAAGAAACCAATTTGAAATGATTCGAGCTTTGTGACATGGTGCATTATCCTGCTGGAAGTAGCCATCAGAGGATGGGTACATGGTGGTCATAAAGGGATGGACATGGTCAGAAACAATGCTCAGGTAGGCCGTGGCATTTAAACGATGCCCAATTGGCACTAAGGGGCCTAAAGTGTGCCAAGAAAACATCCCCCACACCATTACACCACCACCACCAGCCTGCACAGTGGTAACAAGGCATGATGGATCCATGTTCTCATTCTGTTTACGCCAAATTCTGACTCTACCATCTGAATGTCTCAACAGAAATCGAGACTCATCAGACCAGGCAACATTTTTCCAGTCTTCAACTGTCCAATTTTGGTGAGCTCGTGCAAATTGTAGCCTCTTTTTCCTATTTGTAGTGGAGATGAGTGGTACCCGGTGGGGTCTTCTGCTGTTGTAGCCCATCCGCCTCAAGGTTGTGCGTGTTGTGGCTTCACAAATGCTTTGCTGCATACCTCGGTTGTAACGAGTGGTTATTTCAGTCAAAGTTGCTCTTCTATCAGCTTGAATCAGTCGGCCCATTCTCCTCTGACCTCTAGCATCAACAAGGCATTTTCGCCCACAGGACTGCCGTATACTGGATGTTTTTCCCTTTTCACACCATTCTTTGTAAACTCTAGAAATGGTTGTGCGTGAAAATCCCAGTAACTGAGCAGATTGTGAAATACTCAGACCGGCCCGTCTGGCACCAACAACCATGCCACGCTCAAAATTGCTTAAATCACCTTTCTTTCCCATTCTGACATTCAGTTTGGAGTTCAGGAGATTGTCTTGACCAGGACCACACCCCTAAATGCATTGAAGCAACTGCCATGTGATTGGTTGATTAGATAATTGCATTAATGAGAAATTGAACAGGTGTTCCTAATAATCCTTTAGGTGAGTGTATATATATATATATCATGATGATATGTCAATAACTCTAGTCTTGGGCCCTTTTTAACAAGTGTTCAACCTAAGGGAGTACATGTCATTGCGCTTATTATAGCACGGCGGGATTAAACAGGTTCCCATTGCATCTAGCAAGACGCAGTACGACTGACCGTTCGAAAGGGAACGTACTCGGTTACTTAACATAACCTTGGTTTCCTGAGATAAGGGAACGAGTACTGTGTAGACAGCCGTGCAATGGCGCTAACAACGGGTGATCGTCGCTTCAGTCGATATAACCTGACGTTTATGGCATTACAGTGTCCTTTACGGGCAGATGCCCCGCCCATTTGGCGGGCTTTTGTGCTCAGCTTCGCGGGCTTTTTGCCCATTGGTTCGCTCAGTTACGCTGTTCTGCCATTGGTTCATGCAGTTCCCACTGGCCAGCCAATAGCGTGCGAGAAGTCTCGACACTGTTTTGGCTGTGCAGTAGCACTGCGTGATTTTACAAATGCCTCAGTATTTCAAGAAAAGGAATTATTCCCCATTGCATCTAGCAAGACGCAGTACTCGTTCCCTTATCTCAGGGAATCGAGGTTACGTTAAGTAACCGAGTACGATACACACACAACGTACAGAAAGACTCGTGCCAATATCGCTCACAAACAGTGCGCCAGAATCAAGTTCTCTTTCGCGTTTGAACAAACAATCACACACAGAATTATCCCAAAATGCCTGTTTTGTCGAGTATTCTCAAAAGAGCAGTCTTAAATTAGTTATATAAAGTCTTAAATGAACTTAAAGAGTTGTGAGAAAATGAGATGCGCGTGACAGCACGTCAGATCTGCGTCATGTTCGGCAGCGGCAGATCTTAAAGGAACAGCAGCGACTCTGTCTGTCAATGTTAATCACAGAACAAAGGTAACAGAGAAAAATGTAGCTTTAATTTATAATTTAATTTATAATTTATGCAGTTAAGACTGTAAAGTGTTTGATAACTTGATTCAATTTCTGTATATTGATTATATGAAGGCCACAGGTAAATATAACATTTATTATAATGGGTTTATGTGAAGATTGTTTTAAGTTCACTTAAAAAAAAAAGAGATGGAGCGAGATTCTCAACAAGTGCTCTATGGATCTGATGCTCTTGATTGTGGAACAAGTATCTGCTGATGTTAATAAGACCCATGAAAAAATTGTCTTACCGGAAGAGTAGATCAAATCTACTTCTCAAATTGACTTTGACTCCATTCTTGTCTCTATCAAGTCATCCACAGAGAAATACCGAGACAATTTGAAGGAAATCAAGTTAAAGAAATACAAACGAGATATGGAGGATTATCTTTGGAATGAGGTATACCCGTGGGATATCAGACCAGCAGCTACCACTTCCCACATCAGTGAACATGTTACACGACACCATTGCACCAGCCCGTGGTTCATCTGGCACAACATCACAACTTCACAATCGGGCGAGAGGCACTGATTCGCGTAATTTTAATGGACAGAGTGATTCTACTGAGAGTGAGTTTACCATGGACAGTGATTCAAGTGCACAAGTTTCTACCTTTTTTTTGGAGGCTTTACGGAGACCGCAAAGAAGAAGAAATGCCGCAGAGGTTCAAGGGCCTCGAAGTCTACGACCGTGGACTCGGAGCTTCTCAAAGAGTCGGCAATTAATATTTCTGAAAAAGAACTGTCTGATGACCAACTTGGGGTTTTATCCAAAGGACTGTCATTTGTTCCAACTAGTGGTGTTAATTCTTTTGGTCTCAAAGTGGATCTGTTTAAATGCTTCAGACAGATAAAACTACGATACTTTTTTTCAAAATCGGATTCTGTTGCATCTAGTAGGTCTACACCTTTCAGATCTTAAAGCACTTTTTGTCCGAATGTGTCTAACCATACTATCCCTAGCTTTTGTCGTGTGGTCGAACAAGATATGATGAAAACTTGCTCTTTAATAAGAAACTTTCTCATAATCTTTCGTTGAATGAGAAAATGGCTCTGACTGAATTGATCAATGATCTGCATATTATTATAAAACCTGCAGATAAAGGAGGGGCGATCGTAGTCCAAGACAATTAAATATCAGCATGAAATTCTCTCACAATTACAAAATAAAAGGTTTTATAAGAAGCGTCCAAATGATCCCACTAATATTTATCAAGCTGAGGTATTGTCCTTTTTAAGGAATGCGAAAACACAAGGGTGGATATCCTAGTCAGAATTTGACTTTTTGTATTGTCAACATCCGATAAGACCTGTGATTTATACTCTTCCTAAGATCCATAAAAGGTTAACTGATCCTCCAGGTCGTCCCATTGTGGCACAGAATAATTCTCTTATCTGCCTTATCTCAGTATGTTGATTTCTTTATTAAACCATTCGTTCATTCGTTGCCATCTTATATTAGGGATTCGACTGATTTCATTAAGATTTCTGAGTTAAACGATCTACCTGAAACTTCTTTATTATTGACTTTAGATATAACGAGCCTATGCTAACATTTTACATGATTACCTCTCATCACTAGAGGATATAATTCCACCTTCAGAGTTCGTTATCGAGATGGCTTCGTACGTTTTGAAATATAATTATTTCAGTTATGACACAGATTTTTTTTCTTCAAATTAGTGGTACGGCAATGGGCTCGATTTTTGCCCCTAATTATGCCAATTTATTTATGGGTTTTGTAGAGCAGTGTTATGTATTTAATATAGAGAAAAATCCTTTTTTCCCCTCACACATTATTAAGTGGTATAGGTACACTGACGATATATTCTGTATTTTTTTAGGAGATCACAAGGAGGTCCGAGAATTTGTGTCCTTTCTAAATAACTTAGTTGACGATTTGGAATTTACTGCGGAAGTCAATTCTTCCAAAGTTCATTTTCTAGATATGTGGGTACATAAAAATGATGGCAACTTGATTAAGACTTTGTTTACAAAAGAAACGGATCGCAACACTTAACACTTTGTTGCTTGCTACCAGTTTCCATCCAACTTTTTTTTTTTAAAAAAAGGGGTTGCCCAAAAGTCAGTTTTATAGACTGAGGAGGATTTGCCATTCTGATCTAGATTTTATTGAAAAATCGAGAATAATGAAAAAGAAATTTTTAGATGATGCATTTAATACATCTTTTCAAAAAAACACGTTCGGAGTTGTTAAGAAAAGACGACAAAAAAAGTATTAAAAAAAAAAAAAAAAAAAAAAAAAAACATTCTTTTACTTTTATTACAACTCATTCATCCAAGTCTTATTTGATAAGATCTATTTTCAAAAAATATTGGCATTTGTTGACTTCTGATCCTGAATTGAGTGCTATTTTCCAGCATCCTCCGTTGATTGTGTACAAAATCTGTATATATATATGTGTGTGTGTGTGTGTGTGTGTGTGTGTGTGTGTGTGTGTGTATATATATATATATATATATATATGTGGTGCTAATGATTTTGCTAATGAGATATTCAGTCGAGCGTGATTACTAATCAATGGTTCTCTGCAATGATAGGTCATGTTATCTTTTTAAACGTGATGGAGTTTGAGTAATATGTACAGTAGGGAGAACAAGTATTTGATACACTGCCAATTTTGCAGGTTTGCCCACTTACAAAGCATGTAGAAGTCTGTAATTTTTATCATAGGTACTCTTCAACTGTGAGTGACGGAATCTAAAACAAAAATCCAGAAAATCACATTGTATGATTTTTAAGTAATTAATTTGCATTTTATTGCATGACATAAGTATTTGATACATCAGAAAAGCAGAACTTAATCTTTGGTACAGAAACCTTTGTTTGCAATTACAGAGATCACACGTTTCCTGTAGTTCTTGACCAGGTTTGCACACACTGCAGCAGGGATTTTGGCCCACTCCCCCATACAGACCTTCTCCAGATCCTTCAGGTTTCGGGGCTGTCGCTGGGCAATACGGACTTTCAGCTCCCTCCAAAGATTTTCTATTGGGTTCAGGTCTGGAGACTGGCTAGGCCACTCCAGGACCTTGAGATGCTTCTTACGGAGCCACTCCTTAGTTGCCCTGGCTGTGTGTTTCGGGTCGTTGTCATGCTGGAAGACCCAGCCACGACCCATCTTCAATGCTCTTACTGAGGGAAGGAGGTTGTTGGCCAAGATCTCGCGATACATGGCCCCATCCATCCTCCCCTCAATACGGTGCAGTCGTCCTGTCCCCTTTGCAGAAAAGCATCCCCAAAGAATGATGTTTCTACCTCCATGCTTCACGTTTGGGATGGTGTTCTTGGGGTTGTACTCATCCTTCTTCTTCCTCCAAACACGGCGAGTGGAGTTTAGACCAAAAAGCTCTATTTTTGTCTCATCAGACCACATTACCTTCTCCCATTCCTCCTCTGGATCATCCAGATGGTCATTGGCAAATTTCAGACGGGCCTGGAAATGCGCTGGCTTGAGCAGGGGGACCTTGCGTGCGCTGCAGGATTTTAATCCATGACAGCGTAGTGTGTTACTAATGGTTTTCTTTGAGACTGTGATCCCAGCTCTCTTCAGGTCATAGACCAGGTCCTGCCGTGTAGTTCTGGGCTGATCCCTCACCTTCCTCATGATCATTGATGCCTCACGAGGTGAGATCTTGCATGGTGCCCCAGACCGAGGGAGATAGACCATCATCTTGAACTTCTTCTATTTTCTAATAATTGCGCCAACAGTTGTTGCCTTCTCACCAAGCTGCTTGCCTATTGTCCTGTAGCCCATCCCAGCCTTGTGCAGGTCTACAATTTTATCCCTGATGTCCTTACACAGCTCTCTGGTCTTGGCCATTGTGGAGAGGTTGGAGTCTGTTTGATTGAGTGTGTGAACAGGTGTCTTTTATACAGGTAACGACTTCAAACAGGTGCAGTTAATACAGGTAATGAGTGGAGAACAGGAGGGCTTCTTAAAGAAAAACTAACAGGTCTGTGAGAGCCGGAATTCTTACTGGTTGGTAGGTGATCAAATACTTACGTCATGCAATAAAATGCAAATTAATTATTTAAAAATCATACAATGCGATTTTCTGGATTTTTGTTTTAGATTCCGTCTCTCACAGTTGAAGTGTACCTATGATAAAAATTACAGACCTCTACATGCTTTGTAAGTGGGAAAACCTGCAAAATCGGCAGTGTATCAAATACTTGTTCTCCCCACTGTATATGCCTGATGAAGGTCATGAGACCAAAATGTTGCTAATAAAAAGTTTTTGATATTTTCTGCAAGCATTGATAGTGTGTGGGATTTCCTTTTATTTTTGAGAAGTTAACTTAAATTAAAAGTGATTTTTTTTTATGTTAATAAAGCCTAATAAATGTTGAAATTGATAGCTTTCAATTATACTGTAATGTTGAATGCCTATCATTAATGTTTAAAAAAAAAATCTATTTCATAGAGACATCAGTAGCAGTATTAGTATCAGTGATACTGGCCTTCATTCATAAAAAGATGCCAATACAACAAATATTTACAATATACTGTAAGTTGTTTCTACATTAATTTGGAGAGTAACTGAAATAATTACAATATAAAAATATTAAAAACTCAGGTATTTTTTTAATCGCGATTAATTACAGAAAAAAACGTGCATTTATTTTTTAATCGATTGACAGCACTGATATATATTATACTAATACTATACACTAATATATTAATATACCTGAGACCTCATCATATAGTACTCACAGCATAATTAATTATACCTAAATATAACACCTGCACAAGAAACAGACAGGGAGGGGACAGCCCAGTGTGTTTCAAAATGTGTCAGTTGGCAGGATGCAGGGCATATTGGGTTATTAAATTTTTTAGGATGCTTTTAGGGGAGAACATGTGTGCTTTCAATCTTTTTGAGCGATTAGTCAGGGCTGAATGACACAGAAACTGCCTCAGGATTGAGGTGAACTACACACATGGTGATTTTCTCAATCCTGTTTAAACCGGACACTGAGAGGACTGACATCATCCAATAATGTGCCTAATAAAGCATCTTTACACAGTTGTTTAACAATGTTAATAAATCATCAATTATACCCTTAAACAATTAATAAAATGTTAGCATTGATGACTGCTTTACTGATGTTGTAGTGAAACAAACATATGGTCTCTTCAGCTCAAACCCTGGGGTCTGATTACTTAATTCCCTGATTTTATTAAAGCCAAATTTGGTACTTATGTGATTTTGAGTTATGCAGAGTTGAATGGGCTCATGCCAGGTTGGAGTTGCACATTGTTTTGAAACAGATATCATTACTAAGATGAGCTGACCGTGTTGAGGGTTATTTAGGGATGTGAGTACATACATGTTTGAGGTTTTAACTTGGGAATCTGCTAGGGATGTTGACGATTAATCGATGATCGATTAATTGTCGATAATACATTTAATCGATAAAATGTATCGATCATAGATTAAGCAGGGTCATGCGCGTGTATGCTGCTCAACCGCGAAGCACTGAAGCGAGCGCGCCGGAGTTCTGTTTGGGACCATTTTACAGCTGGAGTTACACTTTCATCATGACTATAAGTGTGCGTGTGCTTTCGCAGCCTTTTGTTTTGTGCAAATGTAAGTTGTAATGTTGTGTTTATTTTGTGTGGGCCTATCTATATCTGATTTATCTCATAGGATGCATTTGGTTAAGAATTAACGCGGTAGTACAGCGTGCCGGTGATCATCTTCAGCTCAAACAGCAATGCACAACTAATAATGACTATGAATGGGACTGTCGTATTACATAACATTATAATAAGAACACTATTGTAATAAAACATTGTGAATTATTTGGGTTTAGTTGTTTGTTTCATCGCGTTGCTCCAGGAAGAGGGCGTGCACAACATGAGTCACGCATTCTGAATAACTTAAAAGTTAACTTGTGCATTCGCATCATTTTGTATAATTTGTAATATGTTTATTTTGTATATATCTGATTAATCTCATATAGGATGCGTTTTCTTTGAGTTAAATAACTTGCTAGCAAAGTGCTTCAGTGTACCGGTGTTCATTCAGCGCTTCAGCACGCGCAGGTCAAACAGCAATGCACAATTAATAATGTTTGGGGCTGTCATATTACGTAACATTAATGAGAACACTATTTTAATAAATCGTTGTGAATTCGTTGGCGTTTTCAGCGCGTTGTTCCGGGAAGAGCGTCCACACATTCTGAATAACAGATCTGAGGCCGTTGGTGACACATTGCATTAGAGGTTATATTTGATAATTAAATAAGTAATTTAATTAAATGCTCAATCACATCGACTCATTTTACAATCCCACTAGCCCTTTATTTAGATTATAACCCTTCTAATTGTTATGGTGAGGAACATGGTGTATTGAGCAGCATTTGCACACCTGTAGTGCTGTTGGCTAAGCCACTGCTGTAGACGCATATGCAGTGTACTGTGAGTTCACACCGCCGGCGACAAGAGCGTAAAAGTGGCCGGAAGTCATTCATTTTCAATGGGAGCCGGCGTGAGCGGCGCGGCGCGTCTTGGACGATTTGGGCGTGGAGGAGAGTTGAAATCAGGTCAACTTTATGGTAATGAGCTATGACGCGGTTCGGCGGCAACCAATCAGAATGTAGAAGTGCTCCGCTTGAGAGGATTCCAGAGAACGAGTCCTGTAAACTTTGGTTCCGAGCACATTAGTTCCCAAGCAAAATGGAGGAGAGGTTGATCATTGCTGTGGCGGGTTTGATAAGAAGGCGCGCAATACTATTTATAGGCAACATTTTCGCGCTAGAATGCTTGTTTTCAGCGGGAATGCAATTAATTTGCTCAAAACAACACCGATTTGACCAATTGCATTAATGCTGCACTTCAACCAGGACAGTTATTGTAATGTAGGCTGCACACAAATTAATGTTAATTAAAGACCACGGCTAGTAAACGTCTCCTATGAACTGCATGTGTAAACTCCTATAAACTTAACCATGAACACAAAAGCCACACCACACAAACGGCTTTTAATAGGTTTATTTTGTTAGCAAACATGTAACTATAATTGTTAAGTTCTTTACATCGATCAATTTCTTACTTTCACATTTAAAAAAAATTACCCTACTTGTGGTCAGTATGCACAAATACCTCCTGCTTCAATGCTTGTTTGCTTTACCTTTAAATACAGTTTAAAAAAAAGACCAAGCATTCGATCTACGTCAGAGCGCCAGCGCGTCCACGAATCTTTCTACAGCGTCGTTGATAGGGCGGCCACCGCCGGTGGCGGTGTGAACGCACAGTTAAGGCTAACGATTAATCGATTAATTGATCGTTAATTTAAACGACGATCGATCATGGGAATTTATGTAAATTGACATGCCTAGAATCTGTTTTATTCATTGTTCAGGTTTAACGTTTAATCAGGTTGAGGCAATATCTCACCATGTTTCAGAACTGATGTCCCCACATCAGAAATTCTAAGATTTTCTGAAAACAGCTCTTTTTTTTTATTTTACAAAGTATGATGTGGAGTCTTTTGTTTGATGTGACTGATTAAGTATTTATAGCACTCAAAGCACAAAATCCATGATAAGAGAGATCTTCAATCAAAAACATGATCCACAAAGATTCATTCCCTGAACAAACAACACAAATCCCAAAATCCCCAAACCTCCCTCATACGCTGAAATTATACATCTCTACAACCTAAGCTGCTTACCAATGAATGAATGAACGAACGAAAGAAATGACAAAACATTTGTATAAAATTTATACTTAAACATTTTATATTTTTCATCAATGTTGAAAACAGTTGTTCTGCTTAATATTTCTGTGAAAACCATGATACATTTTTTTCTGGACTCTTTGATGAACAGAAAGTTCAAAAGAACAGCATTTATTTGAAATAGAAATCATGTAACATTATAAATGTCACTTTTAATTAATTTAATGTGTCCTTGCTGAATAAAAGTATAAGTCTTACTGACTCCAAACATTTGAACAGTAGTAAATGAATATATATATATATATATATATATATATATATATATATATATATATATATATATATATACATATACACACACACACACACACACAAATGAGATCATAAGGAGTAAATTGATACGGAATTGAAAGCAGTGACATCAGAGTTGTGCAATGATATACTTAATCTAAAACTATTTTAAACAGCATTCAGTTACACTATTTTATGGTGTCCTTGTTACAGTGTAATTATACATTTAACTACCGAGTATTATTAACTAACTACATTAGGGTAGGTTTGGTTTAGTTTCATGTAACTAGGCAAAAATTATAGTTATTACTGTAGTAACATGTAACAAGGACACTGCAAAAGAAAGTGTTACCTAACATTCTTCTAATTTTTGTATAATTATTAGGCGTGTAGTATTCATGACAGCTGTTATTTATTGAGAGAACATTTCTTAAAAATATCACATTAAGCATTCCCATACAACACTACGGTTGTTATAGTAGTCTATATTCTTCTATTCTGAAAAATAAAGAAAACCACGAGAAGAAATCATTTTCACTATCTAATTCTCTGTGTTTGCAGGACAACTTTAATTGCTAGTTTGAACAAAAAAAAAAAAAGCATTGTACAATTCGCTACAACACTGGGCATTGCAAGGATCAAAGGGTTCAAATGGACGCTAATGCTCACAGGACCTGTTTTTCTTACACATGGTCTTTTATGAAACTGGAATGCAGGCCATAAAGTTGTTACAACTCACTCATTCCACTCATCTCCTTTCTCTTTTGCACTCTGACTCTTTCAGTTGTTTTTAAAGAGCTAGTTCACCCCAAAATCAACATTCTGTCATCATTTACTCACCCTCAAGCTGTTCCAAACCTGTATGAATTTCTTTCTTCTGCTGAACACAAAAGAAGATATCTTGAAGAATGTCTGTATTTTTTTTTTTTTTCATACTATGTCAATGGGGCCCATCAACTGTTTGGTTACCCATATTCTTCAAAATATCTTCCTTTGTGTTCAGCAGAACAAAGAAATTCATACAAGTTTGGAACAACTTAATGGTGAGTAAATGATGAGAGAATTTTCATTTTTTGGGTGAACTAGCCCTTAAAAACTCTTAGCTGTGTTGGCATCAGCGACTGTCAGTTAAACTGATGACTAGGGCTGCAACTAACGATTATTTTGATAATCGATTAGTTGGCCGATTATTTTTTCGATTAATCGGATAAAAAAATTATTTTACTGACAAAACACACTATTCCCCATCCTGCCCAATGTTGTGCTTCAAACAAAGGTAGTGAAACATACATAGTGAATATATCTACCCTTACAAAAATTAACCATGGTTTTACAACAAATAAAACAAACAAACAAACAAAAACAAAAAAAACTAAAATAAATAATAATAATAATAATAATAATAACAAATAAAACAGGGTTATTGTAGTTATTCCAATGGTAACCACAAATTAACCATACACTCACCTAAAGGATTATTAGGAACACCATACTAATACTGTGTTTGACCCCCTTTCACCTTCAGAACTGCCTTAATTCTACGTGGCATTGATTCAACAAGGTGCTGAAAGCATTCTTTAGAAATGTTGGCCCATATTGATAGGATAGCATCTTGCAGTTGATGGAGATTTGTGGGATGCACATCCAGGGCACGAAGCTCCCGTTCCACCACATCCCAAAGATGCTCTATTGGGTTGAGATCTGGTGACTGTGGGGGCCATTTTAGTACAGTGAACTCATTGTCATGTTCAAGAAACCAATTTGAAATGATTCGAGCTTTGTGACATGGTGCATTATCCTGCTGGAAGTAGCCATCAGAGGATGGGTACATGGTGCTCATAAAGGGATGGACATGGTCAGAAACAATGCTCAGGTAGGCCGTGGCATTTAAACGATGCCCAATTGGCACTAAGGGGCCTAAAGTGTGCCAAGAAAACATCCCCCACACCATTACACCACCACCACCAGCCTGCACAGTGGTAACAAGGCATGATGGATCCATGTTCTCATTCTGTTTACGCCAAATTCTGACTCTACCATCTGAATGTCTCAACAGAAATCGAGACTCATCAGACCAGGCAACATTTTTCCAGTCTTCAACTGTCCAATTTTGGTGAGCTCGTGCAAATTGTAGCCTCTTTTTCCTATTTGTAGTGGAGATGAGTGGTACCCGGTGGGGTCTTCTGCTGTTGTAGCCCATCCGCCTCAAGGTTGTGCGTGTTGTGGCTTCACAAATGCTTTGCTGCATACCTCGGTTGTAACGAGTGGTTATTTCAGTCAAAGTTGCTCTTCTATCAGCTTGAATCAGTCGGCCCATTCTCCTCTGACCTCTAGCATCAACAAGGCATTTTCGCCCACAGGACTGCCGCATACTGAATGTTTTTCCCTTTTCACACCATTCTTTGTAAACTCTAGAAATGGTTGTGTTTGAAAATCCCAGTAACTGAGCAGATTGTGAAATACTCAGACCGGCCCGCCTGGCACCAACAACCATGCCACGCTCAAAATTGCTTAAATCACCTTTCTTTCCCATTCTGACATTCAGTTTGGAGTTCAGGAGATTGTCTTGACCAGGACCACACCCCTAAATGCATTGAACCAACTGCCATGTGATTGGTTGATTAGATAATTGCATTAATGAGAAATTGAACAGGTGTTCCTAATAATCCTTTAGGTGAGTGTAGTTTAACTATGGTATTTGTGTGGTTATACAAATGGTAATCAATACGCCAAAAAACATGGTTTTACTATCTAATAGAACCATGGATAATTTTCGTAAGGGTATATCTGTGCTATAGCCTACATTATGTGCAAAATAAGTTGCTACGCAAAAGGACAGTTTAAATCCCTACATTAAAAAATTAAACAAAAACACAAACTCAGTGTTAACAGATAGCAAATAACAGTCTGCAGGAACACACACACATTCGCTATGGACAAAGTAACCTGTTACTGTAATTTCTTTATTCTGTAGAAACGTCTTGCATTTATATTCAATTACATGCAGTTATTCCTTTACAGTTACTACTCTCATAAAATACGTGAATTACATGTTGACTTTTAAACCTAAATTTAGCGTCCTAAAGCAGATATTTCAGCTAAATTAATGTTTTTGCGCTGAATATTAACCGTCTCCCTGTCGACTGCGTTCTGTCTGTTTGACGCGCATGCGCGCGCCCGCCGCACCGACGATCCTTCAATTAAGTTTGAAGCCGTCAAGACGCGCTTTCATGCAAAATGGAAATACTCGCGTGAATTAGTAACATTTACAGATAAGGATATAACCACTGTTCTCTATATATATCAGTGGATATAACCTGTAAAATGAACGTTTTGCGCTGAGGACGCACACGCATCAAAGCGCATGACAGGGTGTTAAACACTAATGCATTCGCTTGAAGCTTAAAATACAGAATTCTCATGTTTTGGGCGCTTGGATCATGTACCTTTCCCGCAGCGAGCTCTCTGTTTCCACTCCACTATTTTTAGATGCATTTTGTCCACAGAAATGTGTTATTCAGTGCTGTAATTTGGCGCGACTGGTGGAAGCTTTGTAACAGAGAGCAGACCCGACTAATCGAGAATGAGAATCGTTGTCGATGATTTTCATTATCGATTATTATCGATTTTATCGACTAGTTGTTGCAGCCCTACTGATGACAAGTATTCTCTCTTCAAAATTCTCAGGTTTGAAGATCGCACTCACACGGCTCTAGCTCTGCACACTCCCTGGGGCACAAACATAATCATAAACCCCTGAATTCATCAAAGTCAAACAAAATTGATGCAGCATTAAAGAAATGTTATAAAACAAATATTACAGACTCTGGAATCTGATTGGATGAGCCACGTTGAAGCCTTTGTTAAATGCAGATAAACACATACATAAATGACTGAACATTCTATATTAATGTGCCAAGTTTCTACTTTGTTTGACAAGTATAAACAATGGCTAAGCTGATGAACTATATTACTTGGCGGAAGAATTATTTACTCAGATTACTGATATCAATAAATGTAATTTGCTATTATATATAAATTGAATTCATTAGGAATTATTTAAATGATTATTTATTTTTATCTTAATAAAATAAATGTTTTTTTTTTTTTTTTTTACTGCACAGTGCACACTTGCCAATTTAAAGGCCAACTAAACCGGTCACAAATGTGACAAAAACTGCGAGAATAATTTAAAATCTAGGCAATTGTTGATAAAACTGTGAACGTCTATATGTTTTGTCAGATATATTGCGCAGTCCATGTTTGCATCTGTCATTTAACAAATGACCTAAAGGATTTAAAATAATAATTTATGTTTCTCAATTTATCTTTGGCTGCATTAATCTAATGTTCCCATCACTAGTTTGCAACAACGAAAACAGTTTGAATCGATTTGCAAACTAATGACTAGCGACTTTAAAGTCAGTCCAAAAAAAATAAAAAAATTCTCAAGCTCACTAGAGCTAGCGGTTTGAATCTGACAGCAATTTGTTCAGTGCCGTAACCGAGCTTACAGCTAACTCCCTCACTAAACCGTGAGACATTTTCCAGTTAAGTTTGTATGATGTATATTTATGGTTTATACTTACGGGTGCTTTCACACTTGGTTCGAATGCCTGGTCCGAACCAGAGTTGCTTGGTAACGACGGCACAGGAGAAGGCGGCAAAATGCATAGCGTTGCTCACCTCACTTTTATATTTTTGTATTTGAACCATTGGTTTTGTTTCCAAAGCTTCAGTACGTAACAGCACTTGCGTACGTCTATCTGAGTCTACTGCAAATGCTCTAAACGCTGAAGGCAAGCAGAAATTAGATTTACAGCTTTCTGCTTGCAGTACGCCAGTCACGGTCATAAAGAAAGTGAGTGAAACACACACAAACACACATTTTATCAAATCATACGTCATTAATAGCGGTTCACTCACCGCCTGTGGTTTCGACTCATGACCGGGAGCAAACAAACACACTTGCAGAACTCCGTTGCTGCTCCAGAAAAACAAACTGCATCCACCGTTTAACGCTGGGTTATTTGGGAAGCTGAACAAGGTTATCTTTCCCTCACAACCAGAAACACACTTCTTTAGTAACATTGGTGATTTCGTGGTCTAAAAACAAAATGACAGCGCTGCCGACGGCTTCCGTAACCCGAACGAAGCTCGTTGATGGGCGAGCTCTCGCTCTGGTTGATGTGTGCACGTGCTCATCCGGGAGAAGTGCCCATACAAGCAATTCCGCCCTTTATGAAGTCATACAGGGCCATGCTCGAAAAAAACTTTCCAAAACTTATTCGAATCTTATACGAGTATATTTGGCACAGAAATACTCTGTCATACGTCCAACTCGTTTTTTGAAATTTTGGCCATGTTTAGCATGAGAAACCAACTCTTTAACAGTGTAAATAAGTCAGAATGCATGAAGTAGCATTAGTTTCCCAAACCAGAAGTGCCACCCATAATTCAAAACGCAGTAGGCTCGTCGGGAATAAGGTGGATAGGTCAACAAAGCAACCTCTGCTATTCAACCCCATTTGGAATATTGCAGTGTTTGTTATAAATGATTTATCAGTGCACACAATTTTTTTTTTAATTCATGTGCCCTCATAATCTTTAAATCAAAATAACCTCCCCTCCCTCTTGCAGCGTCATCTCTTCTGCTCTGATGACGTGTTTACTGGCGTGAGGGCGGGACAACCTGTCACTCACATTAATCACAGCAATAACCACAACGATCTGACAATCCAATCAATTCCCCATGGACAAAATCAAGTCCCACCCAACATTTTTTCTAGTTCGAAAAGCTGTTTAACTCAGACATACTGTACATCACAATAGGGAAGAGGGGAAAAAAAAAACTACTGCAACTTCCGTTTCATAAGGAGGCATAAGGAAATGGAGAATATCGAGCATCAGTCAGGTAGAGTTTCACATTATATTTAATTGCCTTTCTAGTCCATTTTCCTCTTTCTCATTTTCACATTCTTCACACCACTCTTTCTTTTGTATTTTTCCATCAGCCTATTTCTGGCTGACAGGCTTACAAGAGATGATGATCACATTTACGTAATAGACACACATGAGCGCACAGACACACACCCACAGAGATCCAGACAGCACTTACACAAACACTCCCACTGTGCATTACAGCACAGCACTGAGATTATGTCAAATTGGGTTAGTAGAGCAGTACTAGGTTACACAGAAAAACAAATGCACACTGAGGAGGTACGAGAAGGGAGGAGAAGACAAGAAAGAAGATAAAGGGAGGGGAACGAGTGGTCGTGAAGTGGACTGCCAACACCAGCTCAGTTGATTGCTTATGACCAGCTCTGCATGTTAATCTCTGCAAGGAAAAAGCATGTTGATGTTCCCCTGCCGTGCGTAATGAGGGGGCTATCAGCTCATACTGTGGAGAGGAAAATAACACTTATGCACCAAAGGGAGGGAGAGAGCGAGAGATCACAAAGAGATCATGGAGAGTGTATGTTAGCAGCAGGATAACAGGGCTTAAACCTCCAAAGGGATTAATAAAATCTGGTTTCCAGGGACTCTGGGATATTTGAATTTAAAGGTTTAACCATGCACAACAGCCAGAGAACTGGAAAATATTTTTCAGTATTTTTTTTTGTCATGTTTGTCCATAAATCTAATACCACTAGTGAAAATGCTACGATTTTGGATTTTTCAAATGTATATACTACACTGTAAATCTGAACAAGTTAGCAAAAGTCAAGTCAAAAAAAAAAAAAAAGAGGTAATCAGTTAGATTACATTTTTTAAGTTAAGACATTTAAAGTTTAAGTAAGCAGAACTTGCTGATTTTTTCTTTTGTACTCATACATTTTAATTGCTCTTAACTTCTAATATTTGAGTAAGCTAATTCATACATTTAAATTAAAATGATCAACTTAAATATTTTTAGAAGTGTAAATTTGGCTAGCTTTAACTTGCTAATTCAGTAAATGCTACCTTGTTAATTGGTAACACAGTGCTTTGATTGCATTAGCATAGCACTTGCTGAATGCAAGTGAATGACACATGAATGTGTCAGTTTTGAGAACTCAAAAGAAAAATAAAGTTCTAAATACTCAGAAAAGTTAATTTGATTAAACTAATTTGTTTAATTTGAGTTGGTTCTACTGGTTGCATAAAACAACTTAAGTATGTGACTTAAGGCGTGATTTTGACTTAAGGGTATTGCATATAATCCCTTAAACGGTTCTTTTAGGTAAGGGAAACCGTTAAGTGTTTCACGACAAGACGACTTCTTTGGAAAACAAATAAATATATTTGTAATATTCTCTCATCAATTCCATTGTCCATGTCCATTAATTGAAAGGCAGAAAAGTAATCCATAAAATTCAGGCTGAACGGGCGCACAAGCACAAGAACCAATGAGGTTTGTTCTTACGCATGACGCACGTACGTTTGCACTTCCGTTGACCATATAAGATATGTGCTACATAATGTAATTTGATCAATGTTTGTTTATGTGAATAAACACCTAAATTACAATTTGTTTATCATATAAAGCGGCCGATCGTGTCTCGTTGGAAGACTTGGATTGAACCTGCTCACTAGTTTACTACTTAAGGTGAAGTTTTTCAAAACTTATGTTATACTTAAGGAAATGACAGTTAGTCACCCCTTAACTTATGCAACACTTATCGTTTTTATTACTTAAGTGAAAAATAGATACTTAAGGGAAACTCTTAGGGCTTATGACGTTTCACGTAAAGAAACGCTAAGTAACACTTAAGGGTTATTTTCTGCAACACCCTTAAGTTTAAGGGAAACATAAGGGCGATCTTAAGGGAAAATTACACTCAAGGTGCTTTAGGCCCCGATCAGACAGAACGCATTTATGCAGTGAGAGGCGCCTTTTTTAAATAGTTTTCTGTTGGCAGTGAGCGTTTTGCGCGCTGTTTATGCGCCCCGTGCGCCTCGCATTTTAACCGCTTGCTGCACCTCGCGTTTTTGAAGGAGCGCTCTGAGCGCATGAAGTTGAGAAAAAAAAAAAAAAAAAATCAACAGCAGAAAAGCGCCCGACGTCATCGTGATTTTTTTTTCTACTGTCCAATCGAATGAATGGAGAGGCGGGCCTTCCGTTGTGGTGACTGTTACCTTGATTAGACTGACAGGACTCGGGGGTAAATAATCTGATTCGGGGGTTTCCTAGCAACATAAAAAATAAAAATAAAAAAAAAACGCAGTGCACTGCTCTTTTCTAAATTGAAAAACGTCAACCAAAAAAAGGCAGTGCGGTGCGCCTCGCGTTTTCAAACCTGAAAAACGCGTTCTGTCTGATCGGGGCCTTATGCAACTAGGCACAGATGATTAGCAGGCAAATGGCAACGCAACAGCATGTAGGAACAACTCAACTGAGAACAAAGAGGAACTTAAATACACAATGATGATGATGATGACTAAATAACGAACAGGTGTGATGATTGAATGAATGTCCATGGCAAGTAATGACTGGCGGGAAACTAGAACAAAGGAAACCGGTAACTGAAAAGAAACAAACTACAAGTCCATGTGTGCGTCTCAATCCTAGTTCAGTAGTCAGGGCACTGATTAGGGAGTCGGCCATTTTAAGGGCTGTCTCAAACGCAGAATCCTTTCAGGGCACTGAAACGTTCGTTCCCTAAAAAGTCCCACAATGCACCGTGAAAACCAGGGAGCATCAATGCTCACTATGTTCCCTTAACAGAAGTTCTGAAGAGCGAAACTTAAATCACGTGAGCCAACTCACTACACATAACGACATGCAATAGCCTAGATGTTTTTAAAAATACAAACCATTTTATTATTATATTTCAGCATAAACATACATCGCTAGACAGTAACATTTATAATTCATTTACAATGAGGACGTTGTCACGTCGCCGGAAATAGAGTCATCAGTGTCCCAATGTTTAATGAGCCAGTGTCCTTTACTGATTGACACGCACCTCAGGAAAATTAAACTAAACAAAACTAGTGAAATTTATTTCAAATAAATGCTGTTCTTTTGAACTTCTATTCTATGGAATTCCAAAGCTGACATAATTATAAATAAATATACAAAGAAATGTAAAAAAGCAAAAATAAATGAGTATTTATACTTTTATTTCCATATTTATGTATAATTGTATTTTTTCCACATTTATTTTTTCATGTATTTATTTCTACATTTATTTATTTACACTTTTATTTTCACATTTATTTATGTATATGTGTATTTATGTCTACATTTATTTATTTCCACATTTATTAATTTTCGCATTTATTTATGTATATGTGTATTTATGTCTACATTTATTTATTTCCACATTTATTAATTTTCGCATTTACTTATTTCTACATTTTCTTTGTCTGTATGCTGATGAGGGGGGCGTGTTTTACCTCAGACATAGCAATCGAGCTCAGAGTGGCAGTACTGAAGCTTTGAGGCCACAGTGGCACCTTGTGGTTTGACCAAACGAAACGCAAGCCTTTGCAAAAAGTCGCACAGGGAATGAATGACTTATGCCGAGTTCAGACTGCACGATTTTCAAACTCGTTGGATCACTGCTCTTTTCACACTGCATGACTATCTGGGGTAGTATTCAGTTGATGCTGTGTTAATAAATAAATGTGGAAAAAAAATACAATTATGCATAAATAAGGAAATAGAAGTATAAATACTCATTTATTTTTTATTTTTTCCATTTCTTTGTATATTTATTTATGTATTTTTGCTTTTTTCCATTTCTTTGTATATTTATGTATTTATTTATAATTTAGTCAGCTTTGGAATTCCATACTATTCATTCATGGTTTCCACAAAAACAGTAAGTTTTCAACGTAAGAAATGTTTAAGCATACAAATCAGTATATCAGCATATTAGAATGCCTTCTGAAGGATCACGTGACACTGAAGACTGGAGTAATGATGCTGAAAATTCAGCTTTGCCATCATAGGAATAATTGTAACTTTAAAATATACTAAAATAGAAAACTAAAAAAAAAAAAAAGGCTTAATTGTTACGTTTTTAAAATTTAATAATGTAAAATTTTTACATTATTAAATTCAGGACTATTTTCGGCATAATCTCAGACTTTTGGCAACCAATGTGTATATGCTAAAACTAGGAGCAGTTGCTGTTCTGTCAATAATCTGTTCATAAAACAATCTGCTAATATACAGATGCATAGTGGGCAGATGCCAGTATAGATTCTTATGTAATAAGTTGCTTTTATGAATCACCCACGAGATGTCACTCAACACCGCCCCCTCATGGCACATAAAAATAAATGCATGTAATCAAGTAATCTCAAATCAATCTCAAATCCACCGACTATTGAGCAGTATTAAACAGGCAAAATAAAAAGGGGAAAACATCAGCATTTAAATGTAAACCCTATTGTATTCTTTCTTATTAAGAATGTCTTGTCAATAATGTATTTCTATCCAAGTAAAAGAAAAAAAGAGCACAGGAGGAGAGGCGGTGAGAGAAATAGCAGAAATGTCTACGAAAGGAGGAGAGGGGGAGAGGGGGAGAGAGAGAGAGAGAGAGAGAGAGAGAGAGAGAGAGAGAGAGAGAGAGAGAGAGAGAGAATAAAATACACTTTGAATGTAGATTTTATATAATCCCAATCACTAAGGATTAGCTTCATTTTACATAAGCCCACGGTTTGGCTCTCTCCTCCCTCCCATCCGGATGCTGCATCTGTCAAATTACTCATTTCAGCCACTGCCAGGTTTCCACTAACAACAATTCCAATAGCATCTCCTCTCCAGGCGACCAGCGCTCACGTTTTCACTTGATAGTCTAGACTAAATGAAACATTTAATCTCTGAAAAGGTAACTGTCAGAATCCATTTTAATTCCTGACGTTTACTAGTTTTCCTAAAAAACATCAATGCATACTGACGTGTATTATATTATTAATAGCACCCACCAGTGGCACTGTGATGCTTTAAAGTGAGATACTATGTAAATAATCAGAGAGTGCCGTTTCCCCCACTAAAGGGAAGTGGTGTGACAGAGCAGCTAATGCATCTGAGTCACCAAATCACACACACACACTTACAACAGCCAGCCATAACATTACAATTCAAGTAGACACCTAGGAGTGAAAGACATGATGATGAAGAATCTTTAAGAGCTGTTCTGCTCAATCGCACTTGAAAGATGTTTATTTGACAAACTAGTTGGTGAAGGTGAACACATGTGTGTTTATATCTGCCCTACTGGCTGCATGTGTTTAACAGGATGGAGGATGAGTTTAATGGAAAAATGTAATGGCTTTATTGACGTCATCTCCGTTTTAAAATTCCACATCGGTCTTACTCTGGATGCAGATTTCCCTGGGCCACGGTCATGTCTGTCTGCTTCCAACAGCGCCGCTCTCTCTCACAATCTCAAACTCATCAAAGATCATTCATCAGCACAAACCCTTTTGAGATGTTATCTCATGGTATACTCACACTTTTCATTCAAAGATAAATAAGAAGCGTGACAATGCAAAAGTTGCCTGATGAAATGAGAGATTTGCACACATAACGCCTAGTTTAAACTGATGCGCTGGTTGGGACAACTGGTTTGCCCTGTTTGGATGTGGCTAGCGTCATGCCTAAAACTTTTCCTTTGTAGGCTAATGTACACAGATTTACCACTCTATTTTCACTCACATTTTCTAAGTGTTGGTGTAAGAGCAGAGAGAAAGAGAATGAGAGAGAGAAGTAAAACTGTGACAGAAAATGTGTGGACATGAGACAAACATACATTTACTAACTGGATATGTGTGATACAAGGGGCACCGGGGCTAGTTGTCACACTGGAAAGTTGTTGGTAAGGTTTTGGAATTTTTGTTTTTGTAAGAAATTAATACTTTTATTCAGCAAGGATGCATTAAATTGATAAAGTGACAAAGACTTTTACATTGTTTTGAAAAAGTTTTTTATATATTTTTTTAAATAAAATTATTCTAAATAAATGCTGACCTTTTGAACATTCTATTCATCAAAGAAACCCAAGAAATACAGCAAGTTTCACAGTTTCCACAAAAATATAAAGCAGCACAACTTTTCTCAACATTGATAATAACAAAAAATGTTTCTTGAGCACCAAAATTGACTAAAAATGAAAATTCTGTCATTAATTACTCACCCACATGTTGTTTCAAACCCATAAGACTTTCAATCATCTTCGGAAACACAAATGAAGATCTTTTTGATGAAATCCCTCCATAGACAGCCTAAGCAACTACCACTTTGACACTTAGAGCCAGATTTACTAACAGTTTACGCCAGCGCAAACCCTCATTTGCCGTTAAAAAACTACTGTCAGGATTTACTAAAGTCGCACAGTGATAAATTAGCGCTGAAAAGGCGTGGACGGAGTTATTTTTGCGGCTGACCTTATTGCATATGTATTTATAGGAGTTTCCCTTTCAGGCGCAAAATTTATGGGAGGAGAGTATTTAAATGAATCATGCAAGGTGATTTACAAAGGTGTGCGCTCGTAAATGTACTGGTGTTTGCGCCGTTATTTACCGCCCAAAAAAGCATGTCTTAAACCAGACGCTAACGGGTAGATTGTGCTGGTCATTATGGAAATGACCCGTCTGTGTTCTTTAATTTGCACGTCGTCAGTAGATCACGCGCAGAACTGTCCACTCCCATCGGCGCTTTTATGGAATTGCGCTCTCACACTAATTTGCCCGGTTTAGTAAATCTGGCACTAAAACATTGATCAGCGAACATAGAAGCTCAACCGAACCTGCTTGACGCAAAGAATAAATCTCTTGTGGAAGTTCAAACGTGATGCGTACTCACACGTCAAGCGAACATGCTTGAGCTTCCATTGATCATAAATTAAATGTGCGTTAATGAATGTTTCTATGTGAACAAAAAGCCTAAATGAAATCTGTTCATCACATAAAGCGATCGTGTCTCTTCAGAAAATTTGGACTAAACCGCTCAATTCATGTGGATTAGTTTTACAATCTCTTTATGAACTTTTTAAAGCGTCAAAGTGGTAGTTGCATAGCTGTCAATGGAGTGACAGAAAGCTCTCAGATTTGATCAAAAAGATTTTCATTTATGTTCTGAAGATGAACGAAAGTCTTACGAGTTTGGAACAACATGAGGGTGAGTAATTAAATGACAGAATTTCCATTTTTGGGTCAACTAACACTTTAAAGCAAAGTTGTTTTACTGTCTAAATTTTGCAGTAAACTCATTATAGCCTAAAATATGCTATTTACAGGTTCCCATTGGGACAGGACCTAATGAACTTGTGCGCCAGAGAAACAAGCGCACAGCCATCTTTAGAATTTTGTCTTTGAACTTGAGTTTTTGCGGTAGCTCTGTATATTTCTATGGCCTCGCTGTCAAGAGTAATTAGCTGGTGAAGTGGATTTACTTATTGTAGAGTCGTTATCATGAGCATTGTAATGTTTGAAGCGGATGTCATAACAAATGTCAGTAGAACGGGAAGATTTTAAAACAAGCAGTTCATTCATAAATCCATAAGATCTTACTTTAATGCTGTGGAAATACAAACCGGAAGACAGAACATAACGAGCGCAGCGCTGAAAAGGGGCGGGGCTACATAAGCTATAGTGTTCAATAAACTGTATCTGTTTTCAGGGCAATGATAAAACAAGAACAGAACATACTGAACATTTATCAAAAACTGAACTAGTACTTCTCTATGGTCACTCTGGTTACAGTACAACTTCAACAAGAAGGTCTGTGTTAACAACCCAGAGGATGGTTTAAATAACTTCGGATCTGCTATTGTATAAAGCACTATGAGATTTATGAAATTACATTACAGGTTCACTAAATATTTCTGCCTGACACTGGCCTTTCAGTTTATCAAGATAAGCGCACTGTTTTAAAAGGTCTAATTACAAAGTCCTTTAAGTTATAACAGAGTAAATTACAACACTGATCACAAGGGGAAAAAATAACTATGGAAAAACAGATGTTCTTTCACTGTACTGTGCCACTGCTACAATGCATCACATACCAGCTCAGTTGCAGATGTGCTGTGTCAGGGTAGCTGAACCACCTGCCTTAACCAGTGGGAAAACTGTCACAGAAGACAAATAGCCTGGCCTCATTCCAGTAGCTTAATAAATGAGATGTTTACTCTTACCTGGCAGAGGCCAAACATAATGGCCAAATGACCCATTCATACCCAACAGATTTTATGCATATGGAATTATAAATAGTATTTAGTAGGCCTGCATGTGCAAATTTTCAAAGGATCAAATGAAGTATGAAAAGATAACTGGACGATCTCACTGACAACTAAACATGAAATATAACAGAGTTATGTGATTATAATGTAGCATACTACTGTGTGAAATAATTATGGTTGCATATAAAATTTTTTTTTTTTAAAGCATAGTATACTGTGCAGCAGGGCTATTTAACAACAAAAGGGGCAAATGGAAAAAAACCTTTAGGGCATGTGGGTGGAGACAATTTTTTTTATGATGGAAAAACTACTACAAATGAGATAATCGTGCTACAATAAACAAAAACAGAAGTCACCTTAAAAAGATCAACTGTCACTATATTTTATAGAACAATGACTTCTCTGGTGAAAATGTACATCCATCAAAATGATGGATAGTCTTGATTTTCAAACGGGCTGGATTTGGCCTGGGCTGCACCCTGAATAGGCCTGCTATACAGTATGTACTGTACATTATTCTAAAATTAAGCACTAAGCTACAGTTCTGGAAAAAATTAAGAGAACACTTAACATTGATTTCTCAATGTTAAGTGGTCTCTTCATTTTTTCCAGAGCTGTATTTTGTATTTTGCCTAAACCTCCTTTACATATGTCTTGATGCACTTCAGTGTTCCTTTAGCTCAAACAGTAGACCATGGCACTTGCAACACCAAGGTCATGGGTTCAATTCCCAGGGAATGCATGAACTGATAAAAGGTGCGCAATGTTTGTCACTTTGGACAAAAGCATCTGTAAAGCCCATTAAGTGCTGCCCTTGTGCAGCTATCACAGGTCACATTTAAGTAAAACCCAACGCATCCTGAGGGCCCTATTTTAACGATCTGAGCACATGGTCTAAAGCGCATGGCACAGGTGCACTTAGGACGTGTCCGAATCCACTTTTGCTAGTTTAAAGACGGAAAAAACGGTCGGCGTGCCAGGCACATGGTCCAAAAGGGTTGTACCTAGTCTCTTAATGAGTCATGGGTGTGTTTTGGGCGTAACGTGCATTAAACCAATCAGTCTCATCTCCCATTCCCTTTAAAAGCCAGTTGTGCTCGCATCATGGCGGATTCGCTATTTACATGGCAGAATTTGCAAGCGGAAAGACTGAATTTTCCAGAGATTCCTCTTCTCCAGAGAGGAATCCTTTTATTTTTAATATTTAAAAATGTTTGTGTGCTGCTGCACTTTTCTGTGTGTGTAATAAGCAGGGTGCACCCCCCTATGTTTAATTCACTCACTTCTCTATGTTGAATTAACAGTGTGCTGTTTGAGATTATGTTTTTCTGCCAGCTGCTCTGACATCATTCAACAAAAGTGTAACTTTCTGCCAATGCCATGAATCATGCATCCATCCAGGAATGTGTGTGAGAGAGACTGTGTGTGTGTGTGTGTGTGTGTGTGTTTTTTTTGTGAGTGGAAAGCATCCCCACAACTTCTGAAAGTGAACAGCAGTGTTTTACTATAGCATTAGCTACATAAAAAGTAAGTGTAATTTTAACGTCAGTGTAAACCAGGGGTTTTTAGGTAGACCTACAGGTTTATTTAACAACAGAAATTGAATAATCAAATGTAAAAATAAAACACTGCTTATAATACGCTATTTATTTACAGGTTCCCATTGGGACAGGACTTAGGCCGCATTTACACTGCAGGTCTTGATGCACAATTCCAAATTGGTCACACTATATCCGACTATATATTGACGACCCGCTTACATCATCTTTTAAAAGCGACTCGTATCCAATATTTGCATTTACACTATACACTGGCGAAACAGCCCAAGACGTTCTGACCCGGATTTATTACCACATATGAGTGAGGCCTGAATCCGATCTGAGGATATCGGAACTCATGCGTTTTTTTCCTGCTTACACGTTCACATGTCATATCCGATCTGTGCCACATGAGAGGGAAAAATCGGAATTGGGTCACTTGAACCATGCAGTGTAAATGGGGTCTAATGAACTTGTGCGCCAGAGAAACAAGCGCACAGCCATCTTTAGAATTTTGTCTTTGAACTTCAGTTTTTACGGTAGCTCTGTATATTTCTATGGCCTCGCTGTCAAGAGTAATTAGCTGGTGAAGTAGATTTACTTATTGTAGAGTTAACAAAAGTTAACATGACCATTGTAATGTTTGAAGCGGATGTCATAAATGTCAGTAGACCGGGAAAATTTTAAAACGAGCAGTTCATTTTCATAAATCCGCAAGCTACAAAAGTTATTCCGTTTGTTATTCCTTTGTCTTTTGTTGTTTGATTAACATTAAGCACACAGACGGAAGCAGGTTTATTAGGCTGCTGTCACTTTAAAAGCTGCACGGATCCAATATATTGACATAACTGACTGTTTACTTGAAAAAATTACTTCAGATCTGCTACTGTATAAAGCACTATGAGATTTATGAAGTCACATTACTAGTTCACTAAATATTTCTGCCTGAACTTTATCAAGATAAGCGCACTGTTTTAAAAGGTATAATTACAAAATCCTTTAAAGTTATAACTAAATTACAACACTGATCACAAGGGGATAAAAAACTAGCTTTATGGAAAAACTGATGTTCTCTCACTGTACCACCAACTCACCAAGATGGGCATTTTGACATAATTTTGTGTATTTAGCCATATAAGCTGTGGAAAAGAACTGAAATCGGGATTACGCGCTGCCCGAGAGACAACCTTCTGTATGCGTGCGCACTGCTTATTTCGTCTAATAACATTAAGCATGCCACATGTTTGTAACGTTCATGTGTCCAGTCTATTCTCCGTCTGCCTCGACCTAAAAATTAGATTTTCGTAATTTTTTAAAGTATTAAAATCATTCAGTTTGTAAGCCATTGCAATATGCATCTCTCAATATATACATTTGCGATAATTTGATCATTTTGATATATTATGCAGCCCTACTCCAGCCGCATAAGAGAAAGGAGGATGTTTTGTCCAGGCTACTTGACATGACACTCTGGCAAATGATAAAGAGATTATCACACTGTTTAGACTGGAACTCAGCGCAATGGAAAATAGGATTCAACACAAAACATCTTCTCTTGGAAGGTCAGTGTGCTTATACTGACAATTTATCAAATTAAAAACAGATTAGATGATTCATCTAAACTCAAAGCTTCTGGTCACAAGAATGTTATGAACATCATCAGTGATGATGAAATAGTCACTCAACGAAACATTCCCGTAAAGAAAAGAACTTTAAAACACAAGGAAAGTAGGAATGCAGGAAACTGCATTCTTTGTATACTTTTTTTGATTCATTAGAGCATACAGTATTTAATTTTATTTTTTCTACACACTATTACAGTAGAGTTAGATGTATAAACCTGAAAGGAAACATTCTGAATTCTGTTAAATTCTAATTGCAATTAATTTCATGGTTTTCGACTTCAGATGGTCTTTAGAAAGCAGGACCCCACTTTGAAAAGAGTTTGTTTACTTTAAAGTCACGTTTGACCACGAGAGATTTTGCGAGATTTTCTGTGTTCACAGTCAGGACTCTGGTCGTTCGTGAATGGAATCTGTTAGTGTGTATTGTGCTGCCACATTGTGGCACTCCACACACTATAGGAGCAAAACTGTCAAATCTATGATTTTTTTTTTTTATAGTCATGTTTGTGGTCTCTCACGTTTTGAAAATCTGATAAGATTTTAAAAATCTTTTAGTGTGGGTCAGCCTTTAAACCACGTGTTCCTCTCTCTGACTTATAAGTAGTTTACAAAGCAAGTCATAGAGATATTTGACTTTGATAAACATTTGCTGTCTGTACCCGTTTAATTTTGTATTTGGCATTTCAAACAAAATACTAAATGGAAAGAAATGGAAGCGTTACATGACAAATGGACAATTTCCTGGACCTACTGACTTTAGTAAATGAGTGTAAAGTGAGATTCCAAACATCGGAGTGTATCATGTAATCAAATATTCCAACAGATGGACAATGCATTTCTCCTCTACCTAAAAGAGAAGTTAATAATTTGTATCTACTCCAGAGCTCGCCTTCATATCAGCAGCTCCTCAACAACCCCATTTACAATCACTTCAATGTTCTGTGCTTCTGAACCCTCTAAATCTAAATCTGAACCCGTCTAAATCCACAGCAATTCTCAGGTTGCAGTGAGGCCCGGATTCAAAAGCCAATTAGCCCAGAGTGAGTAGATCATTTGGAAGCTCCTATCACCAAACATCATGTTATGGCCACTTTAAAGGGTATGTAAAGTACTTAGAACCTGGTAGCATCAGATGGGGTGCACCTATAGCCAATTACGACTGTCACCACTGCAATAACACTCTATTGCTGTACAAAAAGACAGGCAAGAGTGTTTTCTCGCTCTGTGTGAGCATGTTTCCTAGTGTATGTTCATTTTTCTGTGTCTCCACTCTCCACAATTCCAGACAAGACTTTGTCAAAGCCAATTCTTCTAAAACACCAGTTGCATGGACTCTGGAAACCTCCCTTATTCCCCAACTTGTGTTGAAGGCACCATGCCCCGTTTCTTACATATCCATTTCATTCCACTGGAAAACTCACACATCCCATTCCCAAGACAGTATTTTCCTCATTTACTCCTATATTCATGTTAACAATACAAGCCTTTTAATAGCAAATGCCTGATCAATACCTAGGGTAAGGTGGTCGAAAATTGCTGAAAATAATGCTTATTTTACTAGGGATGCACCGATACCATTTTTTCAGAACCGATCCGATCTCAAAAATTCTGAGTATCGGCCGATATCGATACCGATACCAATCCGATACCAGTGCAGTTTTGTTTAAAAATTCAATGTAGAATTTCTATACCTCAGTGTGTTGAACTGATAATCACTCTTTTGTGTGTTAAACACAATCTACTAAATACAGAAAAACAACAAATTAAAAAAATATATAAATCACAATCTATGACAAAAATACTACTATAAACTAGATGGTGGAAAAACTAGATAATTCAGCAGCAAAAGTTACTCTAGAAAAATCATGAGTGCACAATAAGTGTAATCTAAACATTTAGTGGAAAAAAAAAACATTTAGTGGGGAACAAATAAAAGTGAATAAGTGTAGCACTAAATCTGGTAAAATGTTACACGTTGTAAAATACATTCATGAAAAACAAGTAAATATATTTATAGAAATAGGGCCTATATACTAAGAAATTAAAAGACATTTATTTTAAATGTATAGCGCAGCTTTTTTAATGAGGCAGCAACATATTATAGATAGGGCAGAACAAGAAAGGCTAATAATAATCTTTCATTGAGCAAAAGTATTATAATACGAAAGGCTCCAATACAGAGCGGCACAAAGCGCTTATGCGCATCCCGTGTGCAGGATGATGCGCTTGAAGCAACATGGAGTCACAGCGCAGCGCTCCGCATTGAAAAGTTCAAAACACAAAGGGAAGAGATATCGATGCGTAGTGTATCTATCTATACAATATTTTATTGAGCCTTTTCTTTTAACAGTTTAAAAATTCAGTTACCGTGCGTGTGAAGAACAATACAATCTCTAGTCCAGTGTTGTGATCTAACAGACACCCGGTAGAAAGTAACACGATTTAGAAACCGCAATAAACTCCAGCCAGATAAAGTCATTTTATGCGAAACCATAGACCGTTATCTACAGATTAAGCATAATAACAGGAACATTGAATCATCTTGAAGGGTTTCATCGTGTTGACTGTCGTAACCGAACGCGACACACAGTTTAAAGCTGAATGGAGAATGACTGACAGCAGCAGCGGAGGGAAGCATTCACGTGAACTTGAATTTAATGACTTAAATATTCATCTGTACCTCACATTAAACTATGGAATGGCTTCAGAACACTTAATATAGTGCACGAAGAGTTGATGATGCTTTATAATGTTTTTGTGCCTTTTGTGGGGCACTGGGGCTTAACAATAACACAATAGTATACGCACAGTATCGGATTTGGATCGGTCCTGTCTGACCGACACCCGATCCGGCAAATAATGGCGGTACCGGATATCGGATTGGCGCATCCCTATATTTTACACAACATTTACTGGGAAAAAAAAGACAAAACATTGACATGGCAATAGATGATGGAACTATGGCTGCGTTCACAAAATGTTATAATTATCGTAATTACTGACAACCTGGGACGTCCTACTCTGAGCCAGGCACGTGCACAGGTAGGGCTCAACCTGTGCAGAGCACATGCCCTTTTTGCCCTTACACTGCGAAGTGCCCTTTTTTTGGTGGTGGTGTTTTTTTCCTTTCCTTCTATAAATCAATGCTATTGGTCACCCTTTACGTCTGTCTGTCTGTTTTACAAATATTTAGCCAATGAAAGGTATTAAAAAGACCTGACTAAATCTCAAACTGTCAGTAAACCTCGTAACTCCACCCCCTCTATCGTGACTGAATGAACTGAAGTTCAGCAGCAGCCGCACAGCAGACAGCAGCTGAACGAAGTCTTGCAAGGGTACATAAAGATCTTGTTGTTTGAGTAAGTACAGCGTTTCCTTTACGCAAGAAACATTATGTCTATAAAGGCTCATATTTTATGTATTTGAGGTCTGAGACATGTGGGACCGGAGAGAGAGGGCTAGCATTTGCCATCTAGTCATAGCCAATAGCCTACACTTAAATAGCCTGTGCATACAGTAGCATTTCATCTTTTATAAAATTATATTTTGGCCAAATGTATTTTACAACAGGAAAAACTGGGTGCCCATATAGCTACAACAAACTTTGTAACCTGTTGAGGAAAACGTAATGTGATGCCGGCGTTTTAATGACGGACAAAATGCACATTTGCACAAATTCGCTGGTCAAAAACCCCGTAACTGCATTTGAGTTTGACTTTTGTAAAATGTTAATAATATATTGATAAGTAATACAACAACATTTAATTTGTTTTTACCATCGGAAAATCATAAATAAGCACAGGTGCGCCCCGCGCTGTTTCGTACTGGAACTTACACAAAGCGACTGAGTGATACTCGTCACCTAGATAAAATATATTTATAAGAAATTTGTTCTTTGATTTATGATTGCTAATACACTTAATTTGTTAGCATTTAATCATATTATGGTCGCATGTTTAATTCATGTTTACGCTCGCTGTTGATATGCACGTATTTGCTAGCTAGCTAATTTTTGAATCTAGTATTCTATACTCTCTGCTCGTCTTCACATGTATAAACGTAGTAAAACATGGTTTTACTACAGTAATGTTGTCATTTACATTAAGTGGAAATAGGCCGCCTTTTTCACTGAAGGTCTGGTTGGGCCAGCCAAAATCACGGAACACACCATACTATTTACAGTAGCAATAGCGTAGGGGTAAAGTACATGGTACGAAGTTGACGCAAATCGACACAAGGTTCGAATCCACCTTTTGCTGAACTCGCTCTACTCCCTTTTTCCATCACATAGAAATTCGAAAGGCATTTTTTTTTCAATAAAAATGAAGAAAATATTAAAAAAGTGGAAATAAAGCATCTAACGTGTTTAATAAAGTGTTAGGGGTAGGTGAACAGACATGCAGTTGCCCTTGGGTGCCCTTTTTTCAGTTTCAGCACATGCCCCTCAAAAGCTCTGTGAACGGCCCTGCTCTGAGCTGTTCATCTTCTATGGCAAAACTATAAATGTCAAAATGAATCTGTGTAATTAGAGTAATTACGGTGGAGTGGCTCCCAGACCTAGAGAGTAGTGTCTATCTGCAATCATTTTTCTGACTGGTTTAAAGCCCCATAAAACTGAGATGATATTATTATTATTATTATTATTGTTGTTATTATTATTGCTGCTACTACTACTACTGCCACCATGTCATTGGTGTATAAGCAGCTATGTCTTGTTAAAAAAAAATTACGGTAACAGACAAAACTACAATACAACAATTAACAGTTATGCAAATACCTCATTAACAAACATTATGAATAAAAATGGTTCATTTAGGGTGTTCAGGGCATTAGATAGTTATTCAACTGTACCAGCTACATTAAACTGTACTGTATGTATTTTTGGATTATTAAAACATTACCAAGTGTCAGTTATAGGAATTATTACATAGAAATATTATGAAATAACTGCTTCACTACATTTTACTGCTGAAGCTGCTGCCATTTTGAGTGTTTCCGCATGACATTGCAGCAGTCAGGTGGTACAAGTCGGAGCGCTCCAAAAATTCAGAATAAACAAGTTGTAATTATGACTTCTATGAGGACATGAACAAGACGGAATCACATAATTTTGGTAATTCCTACATGGCAGGTGTGAACACACCTTAACATTGCACAGAATGGCCGCTTATATTCAAGTAGACACTGTATTAGCTGACGCATCATTCTCCTTCAGCTGAAGTCCATTGCTTGGACATGTAATACAGCTCTTCTCCTCATTTATTTTTTGCATTTGAGCACTGAGTCAGGCACAATCTTGCGCCCCACTACACAACAGTCTCAAGAGGACAGAAGATGCTCAGCGATGGCCTTGCACAATTTTGGCTGAGTGCTAGTGTGTAGCCACTTGTCCACCCTGAGGCCCACCAACTCCAATGGGGTGAAGAATTTGAGGAAACAAGAATTATGTAACACCAGCTTGGGTAGGTAGTCCCTGCGCTGTATAAAACATGGAGCTTTTAGAGAGACTGCTGAGAGGAAGAGTCTCAGCTGCTGGGGCTGAAGAAAACTCCTTAAAGGGATAGTTCACCCAAAAATGATAAACACAAAATAAGGTATTCTGAAGAATGCTGAAGAAAATATGTCATACAGGTTTGAAAAAACATGAGGGCGAGTAAATGATGACAGAATTTCCATTGTTTTGGCCTGGGTATGAGGAATAAAATCGGAATAATCTTAAAGTCATGATGCAACAGATATTTTCTTCAGTATTGTGGCGTACATCCAAGTGAAACTTATCGAGATTATGGAGAAGAAACAATGTAGGGGTTTTATCCATCAGTTGTTGATTGGATGGAAGCAGATCTGAATGCTAGCTTGCAGTTAACTGTAAGAAAGGGATGGGGTTTACGTGGACAAAATGATTGGAGAAGTCCAGTATATGTCCCCAGAGAGAAGTCTGTTGTTTCTACTTTCTTCTAGTTATGACATTTTGATTAACAATTGAGCTAAAGAAATCTTAAAAATTAAACGTATGGATTAATCAATCACAATAAGACAACAAGATGCATTTACAAAAATATAGGGTGAATTTTCATTTCATGCTTACTTTTTGGCCCTACTTTCATAATGTTTGATACTAAAAAAAAAAAACAACAACAAAAAACAACAACATTTAATTCACATGGATCAATGCCAGTGAACAATTTTCATGAATTGACTGTGGAGTGTGGACAGAGGGCCAAACAAAGAAGGGATTACAGTGGCTGATTAATTAAATTGACCATCCAGGAATTTCTTTTTAAATAATTGTATCCTAAACCATTCATATCTGCTATGATTTAAACCTCAGCCAGTGTAAAACGATGTTTGTTTTCCACGCGCCCACCGTGAAATTACTACTCTTCAATACTGGGCAAATGATTTGGCCAAATATCAGAGAAAGCATTTGAGAATATAGGTTAGCGGGTTAGAAGTGTCAGACCCTTTTTCTGAGCCCAAATGAAACTCCTAGAGCGGCCGGATCCATAAGCGTACCTGCCTCCGTTAGTTACGTAACCGGGCAGCCAGAGAAACCGTTGCGTGTCTCAGCTAAGAGAAAACGCGGCAATCGTGTCAACACAAAGGAAAAATAATGCTGCCATACATTTAAAGAATACCGCAGTAGTCAGACATGAAACCCCATTTGTTTATACAAGCAGTAAAGACGTGAAAATATCCCTTCATATCCCCTTCTGTGTGTGACTTAACCTGTTACATAACAGCTCTCCACACACACACGCACCGCGCAACGGCTGCCAGACACACGGGCGGCGTTTCAATACCAAACAAGCTGCCTATTTAGACAGCATTTGAAGGCTACACAGTAGCATATGGCACCCAAAAATGCTGCATGGGTAGGAAACTCAACCATGTTTTAAATCACAGCCACAGACATAGACATGACTGCCAAAGCCAAGCGGACCTGAAATCTGCTCCGACTAAACTGAGTCAACTATGATAGTCTACCGAATGACACATTAACCGACATTTCTTTGACTTGTATCCCCAAATCAGAGACATACAAAAGGGGTGTGGCAGTCCCATGTAAAAAATGGCTTTATGCTTATTTACACACTATGAAATCACCAGTTTGCTATGCAAATACCGTCTCGTCTGTGCTTAGTGACCTAAAACATTTAATGGAATAGACGTTGCATTCAAGTGTGTATTATAGTATTGAAACATATGGACACGTTAGCCACACTGCATCGACTACATACACAATGAGAACAGGATTAAAAGCGGAGACAGTCGTGAAAAATGACAACGGTGCTTGATTTACTAGTAAACAGCATGTGAGTAATAGATCAGAAATGACAGGTAGCCAGTGGCCAGGAATGTTTGGGCTCGCTTACAAACGTGTATAAATCACATTAGTTATATTTGCACAAAGCGTGCATGTGCTAGCTAGACTACCACCAGGCCTCCATATGTAAAATAACATGTTTAATCTGTTTAATTCATTGTGAATTCAGAGCTAATATAAAACACGTCACATGCAATGGCTGAAGTTCGAGATTAAACTCAAATTTGATCTCCGTGAATTTGAATAAAATGGAAAATAATCCACAAGCAAGCTTTGGTTCTGTTCTTCCAGCTTACCCCTGTTGGTACTTGAGCAACTCTGCCGCCGAACTGGAGCTGGTTTGTCGGTTTCAGCCTTGCTGTCCAGTTTCACCGGACTGTCCTCCACCGAAGCGCCCGCTTCAGAAGCGCTCTTGCGCGGCACCGTGACGGACTCTGGCGGAGGAGACTCCATGTTCACCTGCGGGTTTCAGTTACTTTTACAATGGGATCGCTTTGTAGAACAATTCGGATTCGTTTTACATCGTTTTTTGGTTCGGATTGCACTTGAGCGTGTGACAGATCTGTTAGTGTTCATGGGAGCGGGTGTGGCTCTTCTGTCCACAGACAGCGCTGTTGAGCGCGAGACATGGTCACGCCAAACATACTGACATGCTCTCTAAAACATTCGAGTAAAGCCATATGTGGCACATTTAAGTTTTATAAACATGGATGTTTATTGCGACCAAATTCAGTTTGCAGCTACGATTCATCTTATAAAATGTAGGCTAATTTAGAACCTAAATATAATTTGCATTTAGGCTACAATAAACAATACAATTAATTTTTATTAAGTAAAAATGCAAATGCTTATTAAAATAAATAAATAAAAAAACCTACCTATGTAAAATTGAATTAAACTCATTTTGAAACGAATCGCTTAGACTGGTTTTGTGAACCAGTTCAACCGGTTCATTAAAAGATCCGACTCAACAGAACGATTTGTTCCCAAATAAGACAAGTTAGTAAGTTCATCCATGTCTCATGCGCGTTAATAATCTTTGGCTATATCAGCTCAGACCGACAATTGAGTGGGAAATGCACGTCGCCAATATTTGTGCTCAATTTGGGTGATTTATTTGATAAACGTTCTTTATTTGTGAGAATAATTTAATAATAATGTCGAAATTTAAAGTCGTTTGTCCCAAAATGCATAAGGTTATTAGTAAATATAGGTATTTACTCAGTAATTCAAAGGTTGTCTCGGTCTAAACTTGTTATCTTTCCCTCTCTCTCTCTCTCACACACAGCATGCTTGACACGTGATGACTCGAGCGAACATGCTGCTGACGTACTTCCGCTAAACGCAGTGAGTCTGCAATCGTCGTAGGCTATCTAGTAGTACAATATAAGAAAGACAAACAAACAACAGATTTATGTCAAGCCCAAAACTTATTTGGTGTCCTGCTACTGACCGTTTTTTCAAGTTTCTGAAAGTGTACTTTTTTTCTTTTACAACTGAGAATTGCAACCTTTACAGACCCCATTGTCCTCTCATCATAAACAGCTAAATTTGCTAATTACACAATTTTAATCACGAAAATAAACATTACTACATTATGTAGTGTACAATAGACTATTAGTTAAAAAAAAGTTTATAGCCTAGATAAAAAAATCATGAAAATACAAACTTCAATACTAGTTTTCATGTACAGTGGCATAATAATGTCATAGTTTTAACAATAGAGTTCAGTCTTAGACTGATCCTAGATCAAATACTAGTTTTATTGTGCTGTGTTGACTTACAGGAGGATGTGATCACAGATGTTTCTGAAAAGTGCTTTTCTCTAGAGAGGTGAATGAGATCAGGAAATTCTTATGTAAAGCATGACATTAATGTTTGCATTGGATTAGTTGAGATTTATGAAATTTTTGGTGTCTTTATCTGTTACAGCTGTCTACACTGTAACATTGACCTGTGGGCGTATGTCTGGTCTACTGATGCATAGGAAATAGGAGGACATGGAAAGACCCACCGCAGAGGGCATGGGATAACCATCCTCTCCTTTCCTGCCCACACCAGGCCAATAGGGGTCACTTGCACCCACATCCAGGAAGCTGAGTTACTTAGCAACATGGAGAGGATCCATTGCCAGGTGCTTTGACACGACATTCACTACATCATTGTAGGAAAACTGTGGAATACAGTGCAATATTTCCATGCCATAAACGCACCCCTTTAATCATGTCATGGTTACTCCCAAAACAAACATGTAACCATGAGAGGTAGAGCTAAGCTTATATCAGTCTCCACCTCAAATCACAGGTGTGGTCTGCCATTTTAATTAACTGTGGAACAACAGTGACACAGACACAGCATTTTCACTACAGTCATAGTACACCATGTCTTCAAATGCAGTGCAAGAGACAAAAAAGGCATTATGTGTTTCTGTAAAACAATAAAAAAAGAAAACAAAACATTGTGATGTTATAATTTTAAAGAGGTGGAGAGCAATTTTATGCATCATTGTTGAGTACATTTATGCAATACCTGTGAAAGGATGATCTAGAAAAGAGGGTACTGTATATGCCAGCTTTTTGTCTTCTTTTTTGACAGTATTTGTGACCAAGTGAGCTAAACATTGCACAATACAGTTGTATATTGCAGTGATTTTTTTTATATCAAGTGCCAACAAAATAATTAACAAAATAATCTCTTTTACCATACTTGTTTTCAAGACCCCAAACAAAACAAAAGGCAAGTTCTTAGATTCAGTGAAACATTTAAAAAAGTCTAGTACTAATTCCAAAATTTCAGAGATAAATTTAAAACTCAAGTGAGTGGAACTAATATATTTGCCAAATAACCAAACCATAAACATAATTGATGCTTTAAATGCTATAGGCAGGATAATAATCTAAGGACACACGTTTACATGGTTCGACTGATTTAAATTTTGCCCATTTTGATGAAGCGCTGAGATTTCTGTCTTGCCATCTGATATTGCTTGCGTGCAAACTGGGCATTGTCGATTCCTTCTCGCAGTCTCTGTGGAGTGTGAAGCAAAAGATGTCAAAGAGGCCACAGTTTGTTCTTGACAGAAAATGAAATGCAGTCATTTTGATAGCTATGTACTTTTGCTCAGTGTAAAAGCATATGAGCCTAAAAGAGATACAACTAGTGCAATCTGTGTTGATCACATCTTAAAATCTATGAAATAGCATGCTAATATAAAATGCCCAGTGCCATATTCAACACTGGGCATTGAAAATTTTCTTGTCATTTTAGTTCACCAGACAGTTCAACCAGACAGTTGATGGCACCCATTGACTTCCATAGTATTTTTCTTCCTACTATGGAAGTAAATGGGTGCCGTCAACTGTCTGGTTATCAACCTTTTTAAAGGAGTGAGTAAATGATGACAGAATTTTCATTTTTGGGTGAACTATCTCTTTAAAAGTGAAAATTTCAACAGCAGTTTTAACTTAGAAACCACCCAAAAAACAAAACACACGTCTGTGATGTTTACCTCAGCCATGTCAGCATGTTTCATGTGTATCACTTTCACTAGCGGCTGTCCATCCTTCCTAATGAGGTTCAATTTGTTCTGTTCCTGCACCAACATCCAGATTGTTGTCAAGCAATGTTAAATCATTCACCATATATCAGTTAGAAAGTACCTGTACAATTGTCAATCTACTATCAATGTAATACCGTATATCTGCTAATACTAAAAGTAGCATTTATGTACCCGGTAATATATCTTCAGATCTCCTCCCTCTGTGCTTGGAGGCTTTTGGAAATTCTCAAACGGACATTCCCATTCTTTACTGAAATGTCCAATCACATCGATCTCTTTCACACACATCACTCTCCTGGATGATAAAGAAACCAACACACACAGCATATGGAAAAGAGAAAATTAGGAAAATGTCAATGTTTCATAATTTTTCTGTTGTTGGAATACCTGCTAGTGATAATGATGTTTGTTTTTCTGTGCCCTGGGTACTCATAGTGTTCTCTGAAGATTTCTCCATCCAACTGTTTAATCTCAGACCTCTGAAAAACATACATACTTATACAGCACTATACACAAAATACAGCACACACTACTTTATGGCTTAGCACATATACTCTTTCAGCAATAACAATCGGAATCATTTTCAAATGAACAAATCATAAATCATCTGAAATGCATAAAAATTATCATGATCATGTCAAAGAGGAGTATTGATTTATTCCAGGTCAATCACAGGACTCAAGCAAGTTTTTCAGTTAACACAATTACAACACAGTAAAGCCACATTAAAACAAATGATTACATGACAATTATGAACCATGTGTTACATATATAAGATAAATATACTATAAAGTATATAGGAAAATACATCAGACATTCATTCCAACATGCACTGTAAAATGCCCATTTATTGCATATAAATGAGTTTGCATATATTAATATGCACATTTTATGTATTCACAATGATTAATAAACATTATGTCAATAAATATATTTTATATAGACTGTAATTTTGTTATCAGAGTTCAGATGCATGGAAATGCATTTACAGACATAAGTTTAAAGAAATTAAAATGAAGATTAGAAAAATAGACAAACTTTGCCAGCTCCATATCCTATTCCTAAAAAAAATTTTTTTTTTTAAATATGAATACTGAAAATCTATAATTGTTTGCCATCATATGGCTCTGATGTTTTAAAACTACCTTGTTTTCTTACATTTCAAATAATATATTTTGGGAAAAAATTTAATATTTACTAATGAGGTTATGTTTGGATCTATTTGGCATTAACTGATAAAAAATAAAGGATATAGTGATATAAAACTAATATAATAAAAATGTCTGAGGTATAATGCTGAAATTATTTTTGGCAAAATGAATAGATACACGCAAAAAAAAAGGTTTCTAGATAAGAAAATTAGCAAAGCCATAAAGGTGCACAAGACAGACAACTTCAGATGCAGACTTAGGATATTATGTCATTTCCTAAACTCAACATTCTATTGTAGGTGGACCAGGCCAGACTGGATCTAGCACTGAATATCCAGTTTGGTTCATTTAAGTGCAACAATATCTCTGTGTTCTCAAAAGTTTTCAATAACATGGATCTTTAAGATAATAGTCCCAATCCCATCTCCCACTCCCATTTTACATTTCCTCAGGCTGCATTTGGGGAAGGACAGAAAAGAGAGAAAATACGAAATATTAAATGAATATGACAGCAGGAATTCATTTGTTCACAGCAGGGATGGAGTCAGTTCAACTTTTGAGTTTAAGGTCAGTTTCAATGAAGAATACAACTGGAATTTTAACAAGGGGATTTGGAATTTGGTTGAGTTTAAGGCAAGAAACCACAGTTAAATAGCATAAAAAAAAAATATGCCTGTGGTAATTAATCTGAACATTGAATAAAACTAGGTTCAAAATTAATTTGTTGACAGAGATTGTTTTAATGGATGTTATAAAATGTTTTTATAGAGTGGATTTTGGATATTTCTTTTTATCAATTTATAAATGTATACAAAAATACCGTCAATCGTCAGAAAACCATCATGTTTTTAAGAATAAAATGTCTACAAACTTAAATAGCAATAAATAGGAATAAAACTGGAAAGTTTGGTAAGTGCTACTGAAGTGGAGAATTCTGACTCAATTGAAAAAATGGCCTTTAAAAGATATGTACTGTAATCAAAATCCACAGACACTAATAGATAAAATAAACACTTAAATGTGTACACTTAAAATAAACACTTAAATGTGGATCCTTTTAAACTGACTCCCATCCTTCAAAACAATTTGGCTGTTAGTAGCTGTTAAATTAAAACAGAGGGTCATGCTGATTAAAATCCTTCTCATCGGGGTTTAGTAACCTGGTCACTAGAGTTGACAGGTGACCTCACCTGAAAGAGGTCATAGCCCTCCGACTCATGGTGGTCGTAGGGCCGTATGATGCCGTCCTCTTGTATGAGACGCACTGGCCTTAATTTAGTCACCTCCTCAGTCGATTCTGCTACCCTGCAAATAAAGTCAGAAACAGCACCTTAGATAACTCTGACAAAGACGACATCCTGTGATCTAGCGGTTTTATATCCACGTAAAAAGCGTGGGCAACGGGTGAGTCATTCTTAGTGAACAGAATCTACTCAATTAAAGTTCTTCTGAGCATGCCTGAACAGCCTTGAACAAACGCAATGCATCTCAAGAGTCATTTAAAAAGCGTCAACCTACAAAGTTTCTTTGTGCTATTGCATGCAGTGTCTGATCCCTTAAGCCCTCTCTCACCTTTGGTTACTTCTACAGTGCGAGCATGGAAAAGCAACATGATTAGTTCATACAGTCAGTGCTGATCGGTTCAGGTGTATAACATGGAGAGCATAACGAATGGATGGATGATTGAACGCATATGCTAGAGAATCACTGGAGGAGTGGGGGGCATCGCTGTTCCAGCTTGTCGGTAAAGGTTTGGCATGAAAAAGCCAGGGGTGGGAACACCGTAAAACACAACAGATTTGCCAACTCATCTTTTCAGGGCAGAATTAATGGAATGGGTGAAAAATGTGATTGGTTAGCCTGGTCATCGACTGCCTTTGAAATCATAATGCTTCTTTTGCTATTGGTTGGAGAGCACGTGGTTACACCATAAAGTCCAGTGCATCAGCAGTGCAGTGAGCTCGTGCAGTGGACTTGGTCTGACAAGCAGAACAGTTGGAGAGTGAGAGGGACATCACCCAAAGTTCACCCAAAAAAATGAAAGTCATTTACTCAACCTCATGTCGTTCCACACTTGCATTACTTTTTTCTTCCATGGAACACAAAAGAAGTAGTGCGGTCAATCAATTAAAAAAATTAACTAGATTAGACACTTACGTTTTTAATCTCCAAATGAATGTAGAAACAACATAAAGACAGTATATTTCAAATACTTCTTTTTATGAATGAAGGCCAGTATCACTGATACTAATACTGCTACCGATGTCTTGATGAAAATTATTTAACAGCTGTCAAACAGGTAGGAAATTGAATTTGAACAGAAATTGAATACAGCTCTTTAGTCAAGAGCAGTGAGTAATTTTCTCCGTTACCTTTGTTCTTTAATAAACATTAAAGTCCCTGTAAAGGCAATTCTGAGATTTGTTTCTAAACACATTATAAATGTTAGAAATGTATTGCTGAAACACGTTACAAAGACTGTGAACTGTGTAGTACTGAATTGTGGAGTTAGACCTTTAAACAGTTTTTCACCATTTCTGTGTTCAGGATTTTGGGCGGGGCTAAAACAGTGGCTCGATGACGCACTGGAGCTGCTGAGCATGGCCCTTCCCCTAACACTATAATAACTAGAGCACATTCGCATCAGTTCGCCCGCTTAATCGCGAGGTACTGTCAGTACCGTTAGTTACTACAGCCTACAGTTTGCTAGCTAGTTATGCCTTCGTCACATAAATTACCTGGTTGCGATAACTTACAAAACAAAAACGATGATATCAAGAAGAGGTGGATTCATTTTGTGAAGAGCCACCTTGATGGAGAGCTGAGGATCACCACCACCAACACCTGCCTCTGCAGTGATCACTTTACACTGGATAGTTTTACAAACTTTCATTGGAGACAACTGGGATTCATTGATAATCCACTGCAGAATGGGGCTGAACCCACTATCTCCCGCCGTGGACTTCATACTCCCGTCTGCCGACAACTGGTGCCATCGTCAGAAGTATGTTCCCAACAATGAGTGTTGTCTTGAGTGCTTACGGCAGCTTTCCCGCAAGTGGCCGTGGTTTCAGCCGTTTCAGTTGAGAGCAGAGAATGCTGCTTATTTTGATTATAGGATTTTGATAAGCTATTTTATTTACTTGGCTTTTTTTTATCATTCAAATCTGGCTGGGTGGTTAATACATTTTTCTGTGGTGTGACAAACTCAGAACACATTTAATTTTGACTTTACAGGGACTTTAAAATGACAGACATTAGTGGCTGCTGTCACTTTAAGACCTGCCGCTGCTGCACGACGCGGATCTCACACGCATCTCACTTTCTCACAACTCTTTACGTTCATTTAAAATTTTATTTAACTCGTTTAAGACTGCTCTTATGAGGATACTCGACAAAACAGACATTTTGGCATAATTGTGTAAGTTACTGTTCGTTGAAGAGCAGCATGTTCTCTTTTGACTTGTGTTTGAATGGTTTAAAAGCATTTGCATGAATAAGAACGTGATCATATAATGTAACGCTAGCCAAAAATTTATAAAAAAAATTCAAAATTAGCAGTAACGTTGACAAGACTAAAAAGAAGATATTTTGAATGAGGCTTCAACTTTTTTTTTGTCCATATAATGAAAGTTAATGGGGTCCAAAACAGCACTGGACTTTCATTGTATTGACAAAAAACAATTCCCCCCAATTTCTGGGTGAACTAACCCTTTAACTATGTTTGATTATTGAGACACTATATATAAAAACACCTGTAAATTTTTTGATTTAAAGTACCACTTCCCTTAAATATAGTTACAAGTGAGTATACGTGTTTATCTGTACTCCCGCTCCTCTATATACCATATTTGCTCCTGTCTGTGCTGTTCTGCTCATCAGACTTTCCACTGGCCCCAAAATGCACCAGTGAAAGGGGTGTGGAGATCAGAAGCAAATGTTACAATGATGGGAAAATAGGCACATGTTGATGAATCCAGTTACAAGGGGATTCTTGAACTGTAGATTACGGCAGAATGCTCTGCGCTACAGCTCACATCCTTTGCTTCCCACGATGCAATACTTACCTTTCAACAATTCACACCCTGTAAGATTAAAAATTCATTCATGCTGCCAAATTTGCTTTTTTTTGGACCCAGGAAACAAGCAAACTCAACTAAGTGAATGCAGAGGGATCATTCACTGTCATCTCTCTGGGTAACATGGGCATAAATACACATACATTCACGCTTCAGTCATCCAGACCTTCATACGCACATCTGTACACATACACTCATGAGTGTCCAAATACTCACTGAACTAAAAAGAACAAACATCCAGGAATTAACTTATGAAAAACATGAAAGAAAGAGTCACAAAATTAGTTTACACACAGGAAAACAAAAGCAACACTACACGAGGAAAAAAAACAAGACAACAAAATACAAGAGACACAAATTATGACACTGACACAATTAGATACATCTTAATTTGACAGTCTACTGTACATTAGAAAAATCACCACAGGAAAATTAATTAATTAATTATTAAATGTTTCTTTCTCAATATGGTGTGTATGTGTGTATATAGATGTAATATTCATGTGCATGTGTGTCTCACCTCTGAATGCCCTGAAAAGTACTGCTTGCCATGTCTATGATGCCCCCTGTAGGTCTGGCCACCACTCCAACCAGGCCTTTCCCAATGCCCTTGAAGAAGCCTGCAGCACCCTCTTTCTTCGCTCCTAAACCCATGACAGATTATTAAATGACATATTATACATTCTTGTCTAAGGTTCTGCTGTGAGCGGTTGCCGTTATATATGTATTTGTGTATTTTCAATGGCCAATAAATTGTTACTGTTGAACTATTTTTTAAATATTTTTGCCATAACTGAGTGCAAAAACAGATTAAATCGATTTAAGTGTGATGCATCAGCAGTAAACTGCCATACCTTCCACCGGTTTTGTCACAATTCCTGTTACTCCACCAACCACTCCCTGAAGGAGAACAGGGACATGACAGAAGTCAGTTCATTCTATACACAATGGAACTTTGTTATATAATGCATAAAATAGAAAGGGAAGTGCTTGGATGTTTTCTTGAATGTATTTTTATTTGTGTCAGGAACTTCAGTACCTTAAGGAAACCCTTTCCTCCTTTAGCCAGACTTTCTCCAAAGTCCTTAGTGGGTCTGTTCATTTCCTCCCTCCGTTTCTGCTGATACTCTTTGTCCATAGTGATGGCAGCCAAGCCTTTCCCTACAGAGCCAGTTATACGGGACACCATGCCAGCTGCGCCCCCTAGGAAGATAATGTAGAAACAAAACAAGTGTGCAGTATGGATCCTCAGTGAGTATATGTGGGTTTGAGAGAGCAAGCTAGGAAAAGCAAGGTGCCTTACCCACTGTGTGGCCCAGTAAACTTCGAACACCGATAACAAAACCTTCTGCAAATTCCTCAGGTCCTTGAACAGCCCCCTACACACACAAACATCACAAATGTTACCAATCTTAAGTAGACCACACAAATGATAACTTGATAACTTTGTAAAACCTGACATATGAAATAAGTCTGAAATATCTAAATCTTTTAAAACTGTTGACCCTTGAGACAAAAAAGTAAAAAAAAAAAAAAAAATGCAGCCGACATGGTGATATATACACTATATTGCCAAAGGTTTTGGGACGTCTGCCTTTACATGCACATGAACTTTAATGACATCCCATTCTTAATCCGTAATGTTTAATATGGAGTTGGCCCACCCTTTGTAGCTATAACAGCTTCAACTCTTCTGGGAAGGCTTTCTAAAAGGTTTAGGAGTGTGTTTATGGGAATTTTTTACCATTCTTCTAGAATCACATTTGTGAGGCCAGGCACTGATGTTGGACGAGAAGGCCTGGCTCGCAGTCTCCACTCTAATTCATCCCAAAGGTGTTCTATGGGGTTGAGGTCAGGACTCTGTGCAGGCCAGTCAAGTTCCTCCACACCAAACTCGTTCGTCCATGTCTTTATGGACCTTGCTTTGTGCACTGGTGCGCAGTCATGTTGGAACAGGAAGGGGCCATCCCCAAACTGTTCCCACAAAGTGCATGAGAGCATGAAATTGTCCAAAATGTATTGGTATGCCGAAGCATTAAGAGTTCCTTTCACTGGAACTAAGGGGCCTAGCCCAACCCCTGAAAAACAACCCCACACCATAATCCCCCCTCCACCAAACTTCACACTTGGCACAATGCAGTCAGGCAAGTACCGTTTTCCTGGCAACCGCCAAACCCAGACTCATCCATCGGATTGCCAGACAGAGAAGCGTGATTCGTCACTCCAGAGAACACGTCTCCACTGCTCTAGAGTCCAAGGGTGGCATGCTTTACTCCACTGCATCCGACGCTTTGCATTGCACTTGGTGATGTAAGGCTTGGATGCAGCTGCACGGCCATGGAAACCCATTCCATGAAGCTCTCTACTCACTGTTTTTTAACTAATCTGAAGGCCACACGAAGTTTGGAGGTCTGTAGCTATTGACTCTGCAGAAATTTGCTGACTTCTGCGCACTGTGCGCCTCAGCATGCGCTGACCCCGCTCTGCGATTTTACGTGGCCTACCACTTCATGGCTGAGTTGCTGTTGTTCCCAATTGCTTCCACTTTGTTATAATACCACTAACAGTTGATCGTGGAATATTTAGTAGCGAGGAAATTTCACGAATGGACTTATTAGCACAGGTGGCAACCTATCACGGTACCACGCTTGAATTCACTGAGCTCCTGAGAGCGACCCATTCTTTCACAAATGTTTGAAGAAGCAGTCTGTATGCCTAGGTGCTTGATTTTATACACCTGTGGCCATGGACGTGATTGGAACACCTGAATTCAATGATTTGGAGGGGTGTCACAATATTTTTGGCAATATAGTGTATACCAGTTCCCACTAGGCATAATATACCATACATGCATTACAATGATGATTATAAAAAATATACCTCAAATACCTGTATACCTCAAACCTGTACTTATATCTGGCATTTAAAAGAGAACACACTCACATTTGTACTGAATTAAATGATGAGGCCTGAATGGAGAGATAAATGAACAGCATTTGTCATACCTGGATGGGCTCATAGAAGAAAGCCTCCACTCCTTCTGATAAGCCTCGGATAAGGCCAAATGGATTTCCAAGAACATCCAGACCCAAAACCAACACGTACATCTGCGTCAAGAACTATGAGGAGAGAAAAAGACTCTGAACTTCTTTCAGATACAATGATGAAGTGAAAATGTAAGTGTGTTATAGGGTGTTTGCTCATGCAGCGACCTCTGACATTGTATGAGTGTGTATTTAGATCACCCACTTGTTCAGTGTAGTGTCTGATCACCGCCCACATCAGTTTCTCTCGCCGGTAGAACTGATATTTCACCTCAAAGTAAGCCAGTCTGAAAAAAAGAACGAGACAAAAAGACGTCCATCAATGCCTAAGTGAATCGTATTTTCAAATAAGCATGTGAGTCAGTATTAGAGTGCATGCATGCACATCTGAAAGCCTTACTTGAAAATCAGATCATCTACATCAGTGAGTGTGGCACCAATGCTTTTGAGAAGGAGGTTGACAGACTGGATGGCCACCATATCACCCTGCTCAGATTCATCTCCACTGGAGCCCAGAGATAGACTCAGATGCAGCTATACAAACACACACACACACACACACACACACACACACACACAGTTCCTTAGGTTAAACAAACAATTACATGACTTAGTTTGATGCAGCTACCCATCAAGGAAATGTATCAACAATTTCTCATTATTAAATCATTTATATCCTGGTAGACAAGTAAGAATCAGTTGATTCAGTTTAATCTTTCATATGAAAGTACAGGCAAGCACACCATGAACCCGGGAAAATATTGAAAAAAAGGTTGACGCTGGTATAGTTTTAAGCGGTATTTTATTATACCGCAATACCAATGTCGCTTAACGTTCGGAAAGTGGCGCAGCACGACACTGTTTGAGAGGGGTCCCTTTTCCCTGTTGCACTGTAGTGAGGGCACAGCTGAGATCGCATTACAGCAGAGAAATTCAAACAACACGGCGCAAGAGAGAGCGTTGAGTTTAACAACGCTCACCACATGGATCATATAGATCAGATACAGACAAAAGCGAGCGCATTTCAAGTTTTTATGGACATATTTTATATACTCTAGTGCTCTAAACATGAACCAGCACCGTGTAAGCGCACATATTTAAATCACGTCGTCTTCAAATGAAATGTATGTGCAAATAAGGACACCGATACAGCCGTACATTTGATCATGAACGCGATGACATGATGGATTATTCTGATACACAGAAGACAATTATGTAGACCGAAAATTCAAAGTAGAATGGGCAAAAAAGTAGCCTTTATTCTTACTGTGTTAAACTGACATGTGTAGTTTGTTTAGAGACTGTAGTGCTCTTAAATGTGTTGAAAATATTATTAGACCTTTTAAATGTTCTTTTGCGTTTCTCCCTCGTTTTGGCAGTTTGTTGTTATATAGGATTAGATTTTTAAAATGCATCAAGGTGCCCTCAGCTCAGTTTTTTTCTCTCTCTGTGGTCATATAATATTTATGTGTCTGTAATGAGTGTGTTGCAGGTCTGTGTTTTATTGGTTGTTGTCGCCCCATAGCATCATTTTGTGGGGCCTTGCAAACCTGTATTAACTCTAGTCCGGAATTTTTCTACAATATTCACTCATCATGACAGTAAAATAGGGCATTCTAAGTCAATCTACTGCAGTAGATTTCCGCTCTCAATCAGTAGAAAATGTGGTTAACACCCGGTCATGCATGGGGAAAAAAATACCGTCATATACGCAAAACCGGTAAAATTTTTGAAAAATACCGTTATATAAATTTTTTGTTATACCGCCCAGCACTACGCTGGTAGATCTTGTTTTGCTCATTAAGGGCCAGATTTACTAACAGCTTGCGCCAGCGTAATCCCTGTTTTGGCATTAAAAACTACTGTCAGGATTTACTAAAGACGCACAGTGATAAATTAGCGCTGAAAAGACGTGGGCACAGTTATTTTTGTGGCTGACTTTATTGCATATGCATTTGTGGGAGTTTCCCTTTCAGACGCAAATTTTGGAGGAGAGTATTTAAATTAATCAAGCAAGGTGATTTACTAAGGTTTGCGTTGGTCAATTTACTGGTATTTGTGCCATTATTTACAGCTCAAAAAAGCATGTCTTAAACCAGACGCTAATTTGTGCTGCTCTTGGTAGATTGCGTTGGTCATTATGGAAATGATCCGGCCGCGTCTGTGTTCTTTAATTTGTGCGTCGTCAGTAGATCACACGCAGAACTTTCCACTCCCATCGACACTTTTTTGGAATTGCGCTCACGCTAATGTTCCCTATTTAGTAAATCTGGCCCTATATGGTTAATAATGGAGTTTTTGAAAGTAATAGACAGAATATAAATTAATAGAATTTATAAGAAACTTTCTGTACTATTCAAAAGATTGGGGTCAATAAATTCCTTTTAAAAGAAATTAATACTTTTATTCAGCAAGGATGCATTAAATTGATTAAAAGTGAAGGTAAAGATATTTAACACATCTATTTCAAATAAATCCTGTTTTTTTAACTTTCTAGTTATCAAGGAATCCTGAAAAAAATGTATCTCAGTTTCCAAAATATATACAACTGTTTTCAACATAATAATACGAAATGTTTCTTGAGCACCAAATCATCAAATTAGAAATGATTTCTGAAGGATCATGTGACACTGAAGCCTGGAGTAATGATGCTGAACATTCAGCTTTGCCATCACAGGAATAAATTACATTTTAAAATACATTAAAATAGAAAACAGTTATTTTAAACAGTAATATATTTCAAAATATTACTGTTTACTGTATATTTGATAAGTAAATGCAGCCTTGGTGAGCATAAGTAACTTCTTTCAAAAGCATTAAAAACTATCAACCATGGGAGAAGGTTTTATTTAAAATCTTGGTGACAAGTGATCTTGAAAAGAACATGTGCTGTGTTTTGAAGTGGACTGTGGTGCTGATTCATTACTTTAATAGGGGAGATGTGGAAATGCTCAAAGAAGCTCAGGCCCGAGGTGTCTGTCATGGAGCTCTCCATCAGCTGAGCCTGCAGCCCCTCCAGATCCTTCTCTATCAGCTTATTCTGAAGCACAGAGAAACACATACTGACATCTCCAGCCCCCTTTTCATTCACATTTCATAAAGCCACACATGATTGAAACAAAAACAGAAGAATGTAATGATGGAGGAAGCATTTACCACTGCGATCATTATGGATTCATTTCATTAGTAACATTATGTGACAGAATATAAACACCTCTAAGAGAATGCAGTAGTTACCTTCACTTTACTATCCGGGGAGTCGGTGGCAGGGGTAAACAGGTTGAGGATTGCCCCCAAGAAACCCTGATCAATCTTTACTGCCATCTCCTGCACTAATGCCATAAAGTACCTACAGGAAAACAAACACTTCCAGTCAAAGGTTTGGAGCTACTCATTCTACTTAATTAACAAATAATAATAAAGTCATCAAAACTATAAAATAACATGTCACTAATTATGTAGTGACAAAGTTGTATTTTTTTTTTTTTTTTTTTTTTAAATACTAAATAAATAGTATTTAAATTGTAGTTTTGTAAAAAACTAAACAAAAAAAAAAAAAACACTTCCATTCAAAAATTTGGGGTCGGTAAGATATTTTAATGTTTTTAAAAGATGTCTCTTATGCTCACCAAGGCTGCATGTATTTAATCAGTAAAAACAGTAATATTGTGAAATTTAAAGTAATTGTGGAAACTGTTTTACATTTTTTTCAGGATTCTTTGACGAACAGAAAGTTCAAAAGAATAGTATTCACTTGATTTTTCTGTAACAATATTAAAGTCATAAGTGCCACTTTTGATCAATTTAATGTTTCAATGTAAAAGTCTTTAACTGTCACTTTTGATCAATTTAATGTCTCCTTGCTGAATTAAAGTATTAAATTCTGGAAAAATTTTTACTAACCCCAAACTGATTAACTGATCTGAATTAGTATATGTGAGACTGTGACACAATAAGTAAAAGATGTAATAAGTGTGTCATCACTTACTTAAACTGCATGACTTGGCTGTGCTCATTAAACCTTGTGATGATGCTCACGTCAATAAACGGCTTCGGCTCTAAAGATAAAAGGGATATGGTGTGTTCATGTCCACTCACTCTAAATATGCACTCAGAAGTGTATTAGCTTAGATGCAGCCTTCATGTTAAGCTGATGTTTGTACTGTACCTGAGTCTTGAACAATAGATTTTGGAAGAGGAACAGGATGAAACACAGTAGGAAATATAGCTCCCGGCAGCTGATTATCCACCTGGAACAAATAAATGGTGCACATAATAACTGAACGACTGCCAAAAATGACAGAAGTGTGATACTCAACAAGTACATTGTGTGTGGGTGTTACCTGCAGCCAATAGAGCTGTGCACGTAGACTCCTCTGGTGAGGCGACTGTTTCAACTCAACATGAATGCCAGGCAGGAAGTTTCTCCTGATATGGCAGGAAAATGGCTGTCTCATCAACATGGGCAATCTTCCAAAGTTTACCTGTTTTAATAAAGACAAAAAACAATACTATAAAGTCTAAGCAACATAAATGATAATTAAACTTTTCCTGGACAAGTCCTTTATTACCTCTAGGCCAGTTTCTAGTCTAGTCCAGCATGGTTCACTCTTGCTGCTGATGTGGTTCTGGTAGGCTTTCTCCAACAGTCCAATGTTCTTGTGGTTAAAAGACTTCCAGCGGTTCTTTGGTCTCATCTCCCAAACCACACCAGAACTTAAAAATACAATTCAATCATCGTCAAAAATCAACTTGACAGTCAAGTGGCATTTATGTTCCCCTTTAAAAGTCTTAGAAGCAGGGCTTGACATTAACACCCGACATTTGCGGGTGGATTTCAGCTGTGGCGTGTAACACAGTCACTCCCACTAGCCACTTTGGCAGGTTGAATTTTATTTGTAGTCTTCTCAAAAGGCATCTGTTATAAACGGGTTGTGCATTATAACCAATCACACGCGATTCTTTTGAGCTTATGAATGCAAAGTCTAATAATCAGAGGCGTTCAGATTAGCACTCTCATCATAAACAACAAAGCAGAGATGTACGTAGGAGATTCATTCATCATACAGTGATCGACTGTCTGTGTTCTATTTCAGCAGCGAAAATAGTTTCAAACAAAGATCACAGCAGAACCAGAGCGCATCTGATGTGACTGGTATACATTTGGCTTGATGATAGACAACATGTTAGTCGATATTTGTGAATTTAGGGACCGTCTCTGAAGTTACATACGACATTGGTATACACGATTCTAACTTCAATAGCATTTAAAGAGAATGACTTACAGTCATAAAGCTGACTGTAAAGTGTTCATCTAGGTGTCAGGTATGATGCACACCTTTTTTTGATATTTAATAAAATAAACTGTCAAATCACATGAAAATATGGATATGTATTTCACTAGACTGTGTACTCATACACAAAATATGCTAGATTTATATATGTCATAGCTGATAGAACACTGATGAGAATATTGTTTGAGAATAAATTATATTTACACCAAAAAATCTTATTTTTTTCAGACAAGCAGCTGTCAGTGTTTCTCTGTCTAGATTAAGGAGCTTTACACACAACCTTATCATAGTTAAATAGGCCTTGATGACCTGTCATGGTATACATTTCATTTAGACTTGATTTGGGTGTGTACAGTGGTCATTTACATATAGCCAACAACAAATTTCCTAACAACAAAATTTTGGCCAGTGAAAACGCTGAGTGGCTAGTAACTTTGGAAAACCACTAGCCACAGTGACTGATGAGCAAAAAAGTTAATCTCAAGCCCTGCTTAGTAGCATTTTAAATTATTAGTGTTACAACAACACTACTGGATGCTGGGTGTGGGTTTATTTACCTGGTGATGCCAACGTATGCAATCTCCTGCCTGATGTCATTGTTGATGAGTGACAGGCCCAGGTTCTGTAATGAGATGTTGACTTCCTGCTGGAACTGCTCCAGCTCCTCCGCCTGCCGTGCTTTTGTGACTATGCCAACATCCTCTGTGAAGATCAGCACCCGCTGTCGGCCATCCAGGAAAGACACCCAGTGAATCTGAACTAAGCTGCTATAAGCAAACTGCCCACATTCGTCCTAAAGAAAATAACATGAGAATGATATGAGCAGCAACATAAGATGATCAGTAGATTCACTGACCCAGAATCCCTCTCTAACCTTGACAAGGTCCAGTTCTCCACTGTGGTCTTGACAGCTCCAGCAAAGCTTCCTCACCCCTGCTGGATCATCCCATGCAAAACGCTGAGCTTCACCTGGTCTCAGTGCCCAAGACTCCTCACATCCTCTGCACAAGCAGAGACACAGACACAGATTAGAGTTAGGAAACATATTCACACACTCCAAAACACTCAATATGAGAATACAGATGTAAAAAGTACTGGTACTTTGGTACCACATGGTTTGTTTAAGTTAATGTATATAAAGAGCCAGGTTAAAAAAAAAAAAGTGTCAAATATATTGGATCTGCGCATTAGACAGTTTAAATGAGATGTTACAGATCTTTCTTTGTACTGTAAATGGCGTTAATAAATAATAATGTATTATTATTTATTACTTTATATACTATACAATACTGACTGTATTTGATCAAAAATGCAGTAAAAATAGTAATATTGTGAAATATTATTACAATTTAACAACTGTTTTAAACATTTTAAAACAGGTGAGCTGCTAATTAAGGATTATTCGATAAACAGAAAGTTCATTTATTAAAAAATTAATAAATATATTGTTACTGTCATACATAAATATTGTTACTGTCGCTTTTGATCAATTTAATGCATCCTTGCTTAATAAAAGTATAACCACAAACTTTTAAAAGGTAATTTATTTTTTTCACCATGGTATTTTTATTTTGTATTTTCATTCATCTGTCATATGAAGTAAAATATTAAAGCAGTGCCGACCTCTGTCTGAAGTTGACAGTGGCTGCGGGCGTGTGGTTCACAACCAAAGCAGGTGCAGCTCCATCATAGTAATCAGTGAAGCTGATGACAGTGGAGTGGTCTGAGATATTCACGTCCACTATCACGCCACCATACTGATGGAAAAGAAGATTAGAATTAGGTGGTCAATATGGTTTAATAAAGTATATTTAGCATCACTTTTACATCCAGAACATGTTCACCTGATCCATGCGCAGGAGAGTCCCGCTGTCCTGTTTGTTGAAGAAAAATGATTTGGAGATAGATTCAGATCCCACAACTCGTATACACAGCTTCCCTGTGCTGGACTCAGGCCAAAAAGGCAAACACTGTAACACACACAATTGTAAAGTCAACACACATACAGTGTGTGCATACATACTGCTGCCTTTGACAAAAGATGAATTCAGCTCTGACCTCAGTGGAGGAGATGTAGTGCCACTTGTTGCTGAAACCATTGTTATTTTGCACCTCTCCAACCTCCAGCTCAAACAAAGACTTATTGACCAGTGTGTGGAAGGGACTCATGGTAACAATTCGTGTCAGATTAAAGCTGCTCATCTGGATGCAGACCCCAACCTGGTACATCAAATGAGATTTTCCATACTGTACATTATAATGTTGTCGTATCTAAATTCACATGTACAGTAATTGTTCAAAGCATTTACCAGGTAGTCTCCGCCTTTGTCTGGACAGCGCACACATCCATAGCTGCCGACAGTGTCCAGCGAGAAGCCATCGGACCAGGAGCTGGTGGACACACAGAGTTGCAACTGAAAAGAAGAGCAGCATGTAAATTCAGAAAGGAATATCAGAACATTTTGTACTAGAACATGGCTTTCTGAACATTACAGCACAAACACATTTTTATTCATGATTTGATTATTTTAGATATTTGGCTAATAGCTGTACAGATTTATCCATCAAACACTGCCAAAGAGCCTAACCCAACCTTATTCTTGCTGAAGAGATTCTTCTTTTTGAAGGAGAACAGAATGACGTCTCTGAAGTCGGATGGGTGTTTCACACAGGTATCCTCTGCACGATACTGCAGCACGCGGGATGTCTTATTGATGATCCAGTACGGACTATAAACAGAGAGGACAATTTTGCTGTTCACGTGAGACACATGCACCCCCACGTCCAGGGTCAGTTCCTCTGTGGTGTCGCTGGTGAAGCAGACGGAGAAGAACTCAGGCATGTCTCTGCTAATCCTCATACGCCCAGTCCAATTGCGACCTTGGTACTTGATCAAAACAAGTTCCATTATTTCACCGCTAACATTTGAATTCAGCACATCCGCCGCATTACCCTCCTGAAGCTCATAGAAGTCAGCAGAACCCTATGAGAGATGTGATGGTGTTTTAATAAATGACTGCCGGCTAACATTATATACATAATAAATCATACAGATTTTTTTATATGAACGTGTCATACACAAAAGTTTGAGGTCAGTAAGATTTTTTTTTTAAATTATATTTTTATTCAGCAAGGACAAACTAAATAGATCAAGAGTGACAATATAGACATTTATAATTCTACAAACGATTTCTATTTCAAATAAATGCTGTTCTTTTAAGCTTTATATTCACCAAAGAATTCTGAAAAAAAGTATCATGGTTTCCACAAAAATATTAAGCAGCTAAATATTAAACTGTTTTCAACATTGAAAATAATAGCAAATGTATCTTGAGCACCAAATCATCATATTAGAATGATTTCTGAAGGATCATGTGACACTGAAGACTGGAGTCATGACTGCTGAAAATTCAGCTTTACCATCACATGAATAAATTATGTTTTAAAATATATTAAATTAGGAAAAATGTATTTTAAATTTTAATTATATTTAAAAAAATTACTTTTATGACTGCATTTTTGATCAAATAAATGCAGTGAGCATAAGAGACTTCTTTCAAAAAACATAAAAAAAAAAAAATCTTACTGACCACAAATTTTTGAATAGTAGTGTATGTCAAATGGGTTGTAGCATTTGTGTATTGAAAGTGCAATATTCCGCACCTCCAGCAGGTAGCGTATTGAGTAAGGTAGCAGATTTTTGACAGTGACAGCAGGGTAGAGGTGGATGACATAAGCAGGGTCCCAGTCCCCTTCCCCATGGCTGGCGATGTGGCTGAGGTCATCAGGCACGGCCAGTGTGTTCACCACCAGTGGCAGGAAGCTGCTGTCTATGGCAGGACACTGCAGCACTGCTTGAACCTCTGAGCTCACGTGCACCTGTTCCTTCCATGAGATGCATGTGGATGATGCGCGATACAGATCTTCTAATGGACCAACAGGCAGCAAGAACAGCTGACTCCTAATGGAATACATATAGCACAGAAAGTTACAACATAAAGCACAAAAAAATGACAGGCAATTCAATTTACAGTATAGTGCAGGTGTGTCAAGCACACCACCTGCAAGGTAAACAATTATTAAATTATGCAAAAGAAGAAATAAATGTTTGTGATCATTTATAATTTTGTAAAATATATTCTATTTTGAGCTACAGCGGGATAGGGTTGCAGAACTCTTTAATATGTTGTGTTGGACCTTTTTTAGGTTTTTTTGTTAGCTTTGTTTTAATGATCACTCTGAAATGGATAATTAAGGGTGTGTTCACACTTGTAGTTCGGTTCGCCAAAAAAACGAAAAAAAAAATTTTTTTAGCATTGCCATTTTAGCACCGAACCTAAAGGCATAGGGATATGTTGTCTCGGCTTTTATTACTGTACGTATATTCCGTGACGGGGTGTGGGCTAAATGTGCTTGTTGTATGTGCGTAGCCTACATATGATGGCATTTTGACCAGCTGAGAACTTGTGAAGAGCTTATAAAATGTGTAAAGGAGTCAAACCAGTGGCAGGAATTGCTCCGTCACACACAAACGAAGATCTGCTGCGAGGAGACACGGTTCTGATGCCTGTACCGAACTGTGATGAGCAACATCGCGTATGTAATATCGCATCTATGACGAGAAAAAAAAACAGTTATGCTTAAGCATTCTGTGTCCTTTTTAGGGTTGCATCTTGTGACATCATATCCTGTTTTTGGTTTGTTTACATGTCTTTCGTCCATGTTGCATTCATATTTTATTCTAACCACACCAGAGTTTGTTTGGAAGCAGGCCGAGACCCATTTTTTCAGCAGTCTCAGTCCGCTTGTTTGGTGCGCACAAGGGTTCAGATGGCAGTGTTCATACTTATTCAAATGAACCGCACTAACAGAGCAATCGCACCTGGGTTTTTGTGTTAATCGAACCAAACATGCCAAGTGTGAACACACACTAAATCTGAAGTTATCCAGCTAAGATCAGTATGTTGCTTCTCTTTTTCTTGTCAAAAATGTAGTTTGATTAATATTCTCTAATTGGCGATTTCATAAGTGAATGTTTTCTAAAGGCCTTTGGTGCATGAAAACAATACGCTTGACACCCTTGGTATAGTGATGGAATTGTAAATATGCATGATATGTAGTCAAAGATCTTCTTTACAGTTTTAAACTCAAATGCACTGAAACGAAGAAGGCAATTACACTTCTCAGTCCATACCTGTAAGCTTCTAGGGGAACATGACACTCCTTCTCAGGGTCAGCAACCCCTACATTCACCATCACTCCAAGTTCAGAAGAGTACTTCAGAATGGCAAAAGGCACTGAGAAATGGTTCTTTATCTGTTAACACATAATTAACATACAGTTAAAGTACAAAACATATCAATGTCACCGTGATTTTAATAAGGTCATTTTCATGAAGGATTATTTCTTTATCCAGACAGGTGGACAGATGTATGCTCTCTGCAGGCAAACTGAGCAGACAAACCTGTAGGGGGGACCGTACTGTGATGACCTTGTTGCCCTCGCTGGCATCAATCTGAAGCAGTACAGACACAGCTTCCATTTGCATTGGTCCTCTGACATTATGCAGTCTGCGGCCAGGCTTACCCAACGGGATATTTGAAATCTCACTGTAACCTGAGGGAACTACACAGAGGACATTTAAGATTAGGATTAGGGTATTGCATTTAACTATATTTCATGACCTACAAATTATTAGACTATAGCTCAAATATTATAGGATAATATAAAAAAAGGGAACTATAACAAATAGAATAACCAGAGCTGATTTCCTATATGTTTGTATGGGTAACTCAAGTAAAAAATTGTCAATTAGTCTTAGAGTAGTAGTAACATAGTTTTTTAATGCCATGTCAGCATCTGAGGCTATCTTCATGGCAAAAACAGTTAAAAAAATACAAGAGTTGCATAAATACAATAAAATTAAAAACAAAAACAGCAGTTAATATTATACAAGATGTTTTACCTTAACATATGATAAAAATTCTAAAACCTTTTCTGGTAAAATCTTACTAAACAAGTCCTTAAGTGAACTTACTACATAAAAATGTTGTCTACTTGCATCAAAGGTGGGACAGTCTTTCCAGTTTAATGGAAAGGCGACATACATATAGTTGGGTCTTCTAAAAACTTTGAGTGACCAACTATGACAGCCTTTTGGGCATCATAGACATGCTTGAACTTTCTAAGTGCATATTATACCCAAAAATGCTATCCAGGTAGGCAGCTAACTAGGTTTTGAGACGCAATCAAAGGCATTTGTACAGTTTACGAGGTGTATATTATCCATGTTACTGACCTATGCTGAGATTGAATAAGCAGCTTTCCTGCCTCTGCAGGGCAGACAGTCGTGATGAACGCTCAAAGGATGAATGGTCTAAATCCACGCTTTTATCCACAGGCAATTCGTGCAGTTTACCCGGTGAGGATGAGCCAACCAAACGCAGGTTAGCGCTGTGCTGAACAATGAGAGGAATGCCTAATGCATTGCGAATGGTGAACGGGGATTTCTCCTTGAGAGAATGGTCAAAAGTGGAGGCTGTGCTCTCGGAGAACGCCTGACAAGAGAGAAATTAATGAACAAATTTCATTTTTATATGTATAGCATACACTACTGTTCAAAAGTTTGGGGTTGGTAAGCTTTTTTTTATGTTTCTGAAAGAAGTCTTTTACGCTCACCAAGGCTGCATTTATTTAACAAACATACAGTAACATAGTAATATTGTGAAATATTAATGCATTTTAAAATAACTGTTTTCTATTTTAAAATGTCATTATTTCAGTCTTCAGTGTCACACGATCCTTCAGAAATCATTCTAATATGCTGATTTGCTGCTCAAGAAACATTTCTTCTTATTATCAAGGTTGAAAACAGTTGTGCAACTTAATATTTTTGTCGAAACCATGATACTTTTTTTTCAGGATTCTGGGATGAATGAAAAGTTCAAAAGAACATTTATTTGAAATGGAAATCTTTTGAAACATAAAGAAATTTATTGTCACTTTTTGTTTACCTTAGCCAGGTTGTTGAAGACACTGAGGCAGCACTTGGACACTGTGATGTTCATGGTGTCTTTGGAACATATGTTGATGGCTGTGCGAGGGTCTGGCAACATAATAAAATCCTCCCCAGGAACTGGACTTTTATCTCGAACAGGGTTATTCTTCATCTACACACAGAAACACACAAATAATCAGTAACAGAACAACCTGCAAGATATTTGACAGGGTGGGAATGTGGATTCATGTTTATAAGCAGAAGTGAAAAAAAGAAGTGCAATTCTACTTACGTTTAATTTCAGCTTCCACCTCTGTTTCCCGTTGTCCACTCTCTCAAGCAGTGGTTCCCATACTGCATGAGTCTCATTGAAGTAATTCACCTCCAGTGTCATATCTGCAGAGACACTGAGCAATGACGACCAGTTCTGAGCAGTACCGGTGAACATTGATTCTGCAAGCAGCAAGGGAACAGTCCGATGCCCCAAGCCTGACTCCAACGTGACCTGCACCACCTTCACGCTCATCCTAAAACTCTCTCCGTCCTTACTGCAGTCCACATCCTTGAAGCTCTCAGTGACCTCGGAGGCCGTGTCCACACCAAGGAACCAGTAGTTTGCATTAGCGACTTTCATCAAAGACCAGAGACTGTTCAGGTCATCGGACGCCTGCTGTGACAGCTCTTCTTTAGGTTTGGGTGCCATGGCCGCCGTGATGGTAATGACAGTGTTAAGAATGATAGGAGAGATCTGAGACAGCAAGACGGAGAAACAGCATGTTAGTTCAACACAGATTAGCAAATATTCAAATGATATGTAATGAAAACAATATGTTTGCATAATACTGTATACATTTACACAGAAAAAAACTTAGTCCAGATAATCTTGACATAGAGTAACAGCATCTTTGTACACAAAAAAAAAAAAAAAAAAAAAGAAGTAAAAGGTGCAGTCTTTTACAGTTTAGGGAGCAAATACACTAGCGTTCAAAAGGTTGGGGTCAGTACGATTTTTTAATACATTTTCTTTAGAAATTAATACTTTTATTCAGCAAGGACACATTAAATTGATTAACTGTGAAGGTAAAGACATTTCTATTGTAACAAAAACAGTATCGCAGTTTCCACAAAAATATTAAAGAGCAGAAATGTTTTTAACATTGATAAAAAGAAATGTTTTCTTGAGCTACAAATCAGTGTATCAGAATGATTTCTGATAGATCATGTGACATTGAAGACTGGAGTAACGGCTGCTGAAAATTCAGCTTATTTTAAATTGTAATAATCTTCACAATATTACAGTTTTTACTGTATTTTTGATCAAATAAATGGAGCCTTGGTAAGACTTCTTTCATAACATTAAAAAAAAAAAACCTACCAACCTCACACTTTTGAATGGTAATGTATATGTTTCTCTAGTTATTTCACAAGATATCAATATGGTAAGAACACCCACTTTCACTATGACCTCCTCTACAGTTACTGAACCAGTTAATGGGGCATTGGTTGGCATTTTGGTCTCAAGTTCAACAGAGCATGGTCTCAGCACCTGCAGTAAATACAAATTTATAGTTTGCAAAACATTATAGAGACAATTGCAGTTGAAAAAAAACTTTATTCCTGTTGTAAAAATAGAGTTAAAACAGAAAAACATTAGTAGGAATCAGTAAACATACGGTGGTCACGGCTTTGTCACCCTCTGCCCTGATGAAGGGGCAGGCGAGCACTTTGAGGCTTTTGACGTTGGCCTTCATGGCCTGGCCAGTGTCTTCAGAGAGCAGGCTAAAATCACACTGGAATGAGGCCACCAGTGCAGGAGCATCAGCCTTCATCAGATTAGCCACAAACACAACCTCTGGGTCCACCACAACTGCTCGCAGTTTTGTTCTCGGAGCTGGGGCTGATGGTAGATAAAATATTACATAAAAAACAAATTTAAAAAAAATTACTTCTGAAAGTTTCCATACTTTCTAACCAATGACTATCAGTAAATTTTCCATGATTTACATTTCTTTTTATTTATAGACATTGTACTCACAAGTATTATTTCTAGCCAAAAAACACTTTAAAACTGATCAGAAAATTGTTTACAGCATATCACTGAATATAACTATTTTCATGACCATGAATATTTTATTAATTTCCATGACTTTTCCAGGTCTGGAAATCACATTCCCTGACATTTCCTTGTTTTCCAGGACTGTGGGACACAAACATTAGTTTTGCAGTTCAGTTAGACTCTGCTGGTGGCACAAAAATGACAAACTTAACCTTTACAACTGCAATTGTTCTTTACAGTGTAAATCTACAATATACTGGCTTCACTCAACATCTTGCATTTAACATGCAACAGCTAATTTTTTCAGCAGTAGCATTCACACCTGCTTTAGGTTCACACTGGATTTTGGGTTCGGAGACGTATTTGAGCGGCAGCTGATTGGTTTTGTCTTGCTGTGTAGGCGAACTTGTAGGCAGTGCTTGCACAAAAAAGTCGGCAACAGCCAACAGGAACTCCACGCTAGCACACAGATAGAGCTTCTGCAGCACAGCCACCACCGAGCGCTCATCCACACTCTGAGAGTATGTCACATCAATCATGGGCTCTGTTGTCTCCTCATCACGCCTTCCCAGCATTCTATATGGGAAAAACAATATTGAGTGATTAAACCAGAGGAATGAGACCTAGAAACAGGACTGTACACAAAGTAGATGCCTATTTCTTCTGAAATGCTCTCTATAGGTCAATCATTTTAAGTAATATTACATTAAATAAATGTGTTTCTTAGTTGTAATTAAGTGTTTAAAAGTGTTCATATCAAGAAAAAAATATGTAAAAACTATTTTTTTTTTTTACATTTAATGTTTTTGAAATAAGTCTCTTATGCTCTTATTTTTTCATTTAAATTTAAATGAACTGTTTTCAATTTTAATATATTTTAAAATGTAATTTATTCCTGTGATTCCTGCGGCAAAGTTGAATTTTCAGTAACCATTACTCCAATTTTCAGTCACATGATCCTTTCAAAAACATTTTTAAAAAAAAATGTAATTATTCCTAACTTTTGACCAGTAGTACATATATTGTAATTTATAAATAATATATAATTAAGTTTATTTTATAATTGTTTGTTATTGTATTAGGTTTTATTATGTGTAAATCACCTGGATGTGACTCTTTTAATGCCGCTCCTTCTGTCATCCAGCGTGCATGTGGTGAGGATGGTTGAGACCTCCATGTTGCCATTACTAAACATTTTGCCTGAAGTCTCCATTTTACGCAACATAAATTCACCTAAACACAACTGCTCCTGATGTACAGAGGGCTAGAGAAAGAAATATAGAGAGGGAGAGATAAAATGTTAACTTTCTTTATCAAAGGACTGTAACTGTAATCTGTTCACCAATCTATAAGTTTTATACACACCTGTACAGGGTCGTTACTATAGAGTGTGAGACCAAGCGACTCAACATTAAAGCTGAATTTGACACTCTCCAGAATCTCTGTCTGCTTCAGTTTTTTTTCAGACAGCTTCTCCACAAGAATCTCAGAGCCTACACAAAACACACGAAACAAGGCCATCCGTTGAGTTCTTCTCTATAAGCAAGATCATTATACAAAACATCTGTGTTTAACCGTCTTCTCTCACCAGTGGCCGTACGTGCTCTGACAAGCACACTCTCTTGTTTAAGGGCTGCCTCTGAGCCAATCGGTGTGTCAGACTGAAGACTGGTCGCCTCCCCGATGTTCTCCATCAGAATCCGCAGCAGGACAGTCAAGTCATCTTGACACAGAGCCACCTGGAACATGTGAGATTCTTGATTAATTTTTCCACAATCACTCCAATTTTATAACTACATATATTATATTAATTATAACCAGATCCCAGAATATATGGCCCAGCCAAAACTATAATAATTATTATAGTTTATAAAAATAGTAATTGCCACAGACAGACTGTGACATTAGATCCATTTAAAGTCTGCATGAAATGTATTTTCTTATATTCTAAATTTATTTTAAAATTTCCTAATTGCATGTAATTGATGTTAGTGTGAACGATTCATCCATGCAAAAAAAAAATAAAAAAAATTTTTGATCTTGCCATGTTTAATCAAAATGTCATAACTTGACCTTGCAGTGAAACTACAGATTTCTCTCTGGTGATGCATACCAGACTTTTTGATAAGCTGATCAAAACATTTATAATTCACTCTATATATACAGTATACAGTAGTACTAAAACTACTTCTGTTATATTGTGGCTTTTTAAAAGCAGAGAATACATTCTGGCATCAGACCTTCATGGGCTTCAGATCTCCATCCACCTCTATGGCAGCCATCTTCTGGTACCATGATGCCGCCAGGTTACGTTTAACAGACAGAACCAGGTTGACTGGCTCCAACAGTTTTGAACTAGGCTGATTTGAGTCCTGCTCCATGGAAATTCTGATGATATCGAACAAAAGGATGTATAAGAGGACACATATAGAGTTGTATAATGGACAGCTAGAATGCTGGCATTGAAAATTCATGAAATTAATTCTGTTCGGTTAATTATCAGATGTGTAAATGGACATATGCTGCATATAACTATACTTTGAAAAGTAAGTCTGAGAATCCTAGATAAGCTTCTAAGTGGGCTACCTGGACAGTTTTAGCTGAGTGAGCTCTATATCCATATTATCTATGACAGCAGGCAGTGGACGACCTTCCACTGGGAGCAGAGAGAAGCTGTTTCCCACAGTAATGAGACCCAGGTCCGCCTCCACAGCATTATGGGATGTGGAGGACTGAGGGATTATGATAAGGGGGGCCTTCAGTCTGATGTCCATGGCAAGTCTGAAGCTCTTCTGAGCAAAATCCCTCACACTGGAAGCTGCTTTCTCCGCGGCCTGAGCAGTGGCGGCACTGAGAGCCTCTTTAGCTTGCTGGAAGTTATTACTGAAATTCTATAGAGAGAGAAAGTAATGGTAAGATAGTGTGCTTGAATTAGCAGAGAGGCCGTGTGTGCAATTCAAACTCACCAGCAACGACATGACGAATTTGTGAAGGTAGACCACTTGAATACAGCCCACATTGAGTTTCACTTTACCATCGACCTTTGAAGTGTCTGTATACCCAGCCCCCTCAGTGGCTTTGGGTGTTAGACTCATGCTGAAGCTGAACACCTCATCGCCTACGATGGAGATGGCCTAGAGAACCATAAATAACCGAAAACAAATAACATATTGCAGTTCACTTTACTTTCACTTCAGCTGTACTTTATTTATATAAAATCCAAATTAAAAATATAAAATTGTAAATAAAATAGTAAATCATTAAATGAATGGTAAAAGTCTATTAAATGTCTGGCTAACTTGCCTTCTTGTGTATTGTTTTAGGATCCACATTGATGACGATGAAGTCGCGCAGACGTGTGGACATGTGTGTCTGAGCTCCTTGCATTTGTAGAAAACCATCCAAACCTACAGGAGGAGCAGATTTATAATCAACCACCAAACAAAACCAGCTTTAGAATAACCAAAAAATATATATAAGCAGACGACACACAGAAAACAAATAAATAAGTTGCTTTAATATAACAATTTTAGAATTATTGCTAAAAAAAAACTATACAATAATTCAAAATGATTATAACTATTTCTGGCAAAATACTAAAAGTTAGTATATAATAGCATATGCATAATATTGTAATTACAATAATAATTATGTACCTGTATTAATTTATTATTGTTTTGCAGTAGCAGTAATGTAGTAAGTTTATAACAATATATAGCATATGGTGTTTTTTAATTTTCAAAAAAATAAATGGATTCAAACCTTGAATCTTGATGTCTGCCATGTTGCTCTTCTGGTCACACACCAACACATTAAATGCACCAAGCTGCATATTCACCATAAGGTCAATGATGTCACCATCAGAGGGAGAGCTCAGTGCAGCTAAGACAAAAACAATTCTTCATTACTTCATTCTTAAAATGTGTGAAAGAATTCAGTGTTTGTCAGTTTCAGTGAGTGTGTTTACTGGATCTAGCTGAGGTAGTTCTCATGTCGTCACTCTTTTTGCTCTCTCTCTCAGGTGAGGGCAGACCGCTGGTGGACAGGGCAGCAGACAGGAAGTCCATAGTAGAGAGGAGAGCCTCAGTGTGCAACATCAAGTCTAAGGAGGAGAATACCACCTAAAGACACACAAAGGCCTGTTACACCCTCAATTTCCAAAACTGTATATTATTTTACATTATTTACAGATGCTTACATTGATCTTTTGCTCAGTACTCTTGTAAACACTAGCAAAGTTGGGTCCATTTCGATCAGCCTAAAAAGAGAGGAATCAAACAAGTTTAAGATCTCCATTCATGCGACCTGGAAGCTCTAAACGCCTGTTACTTGTTTGTCTTCCATAAAAATTTCTACTGTAATTCGAGGAATACATTAATAAATAATCCAATCATTTTACAATATAGGAGGTTTTTAACAATGTCTGTATAGGAAGTTTTATAATTAAAGCTAGTACTTATGTAATAATACAATGATTGAAATTATGCGCTCACATTTGTACATCAGAAAGAAACAGCTACCTTAAAATATTTGACTTCAAAAAGATCTGCTCCTGACTCCACGGAGGAACTGATTATACAGAGCGGCTCTCCATTTGAATCTGAGAAAAAAAAGTTAAAATAAAATTATTCATTTATATTATATATTTAAAATAGGTTTATAGGCTAACAAATATAAATTCTACTAATTTATGAAATTGCGTTGCTTTTCACTGTGAGGTTTTTAAACCAAGCAATACAAACCAGGGAACTCTAGGCACTTCATGGAGATGGTTTTGATGTATGTTGTGGCCTCCATGTCATATTTTCGAACTTTGGTATCAATTCCAAGCTGAGCTACATGGAGAACCAAAAAGGGAGACTCTTGCCCATTTTTGGACTTTTTCAACTTCAGCATAACCTACAAGAATGGGAAGATACAGGATTCTCAGTACACACCAGATTCCTAGTCAACAAATCTGGAGTTATGACTCCAAGACAACTGAAAATAAGAACTTAAGTGAGCTTAATCACCTCCTTGATTTCAAAATTGAGCAGCACATTGACAACATTCTCAGTAAAAGCACCATTGGTCAATGCAGGTTGAAGCCCTGTCCCCACAGGAAGTGTTTCTATCAATCCTTCATCTATAATAGCTTCATCTGTGGAGGAAAAGAAGGTAAAATTAAGCCCTCAAAAGACAAACTTTACTGACTGAAGTTTAGTGAGAGATTAAACCTTTAGCAGAAGTTTTTGATCCCTCCACTGCAGCAATCCTGCTTCCCTCGCCAATGTTCTCTGCTAGGATTCTCATGAGGACCCCAAAATCGTCCTGGCTAAGAGCCATCTACAGATGCCAGAAAAATACTAATCTTTAGTTTACAGTTCTCTCCAGGCAATCATCTTTGGGTCCCATTTTAGATTTTAGATTAAACACTTTCATTTTCGAAACTCACGTTCATTGACACAAGTACTCCTCTGACCTCCACTCCAGGAATTTTGTTGTACCAGGTGGCTGCCAAATTACGCTTGACTAAAAGCTCTAGATTTATGGGCTCCAGAATTTCAATATCTAGATGAGCAGCATCATGCTTCAGAACAGTCCTGGAGAAAGAAGATCAAATATATAAGACTGAGAAAGTTAGGAGCTACCTCTAAATCATCTCAGTCAAACACCAAACAGACCCAGAATGTCAGGGTTCTCCTCTGACAGTTCTGTCAGTCTTGTCTTTGTTTAATGTGTCTTTGTTTGTGTTGTGCTTGAACACATGGCTCTGTCTTTGCTTGTGTTGGCCATGTGCTCCTCTGTTGCTGCCTCGTTTCCAATTACCATGCCCTCTTGTTTAGTCCTCGTTTGTCTGTGTTCACCTGTTCCTCATGTTTTCTGCTCCCTTTATAATGTGTGCTCTTTCCCTCATGTTTTGCCAGTTCGTTATTCATTGTGCTGTTACTGTTTGTTTGCTAGTAGTAGTTTCTCTTGTTACTGCCAAGCATTTTTCTGCTATCTGCCTTGTCTTGTGTTTGTTGGTCTCCCGTTTGTTCCAGTCCTGCCCTGCAAGCTGAGCATCTCTGGCTGCTATCTTTCTCTGCCAAGCAGAAAGACCGGTGCTATGCCTGATCGTGCCGTGTAAGTCTATCCTCGTGTGCTGTGTGATCCTGTCTGACTCTGCTTCAATCGGCCTGGTGGTTCTCTTCTACCACAGCACACCAGCCTGTTCACACCCTGGGCTGGTCTCACCGGCCATTCCCTCAGCTTGCCTGTCATCATGCCTTGTCCCTGCCTATCGTTTGGACTGTTATCACCTCCTCTGCCTCACTATATCTTGTCTTGTCTGCTGTTTTGTTAATAAACCCCTGAACACTCATTCTGCATTTGAGTCCTCTCTCAGAGATCATGACACAGAAGATCAGTGTTGTTATTGTTAAACTAAAACTATTCACTTTAATATAAATGAAATAAAAGCTGATATACAGTATAAGTATGAACAATTTTTTTTACCAAAAAATGTTGCCTCGCCAACTAACCTAATTAAATAAATTTATGTTGAAGTACTAAAATTAATAAAAAACAAAACAGAAAAACAAATAAATATGAATAGAAATATATAAAAACAAAAAAAACAAAACATACTTAATAGCATTAATACCTAAGCTTAAAACTAAAATGAAAACTGAAAATATAAAACTAAAAGCTAATTTAAAATATATATACACATTATAAATACTATAGTATTAGCAATAATATTATAGTAAATACTAATAGTTTGTTAATAATACTGAAATACAGCCACTGAGAAGACAGTTTTGACAGAAAATAATGACCTGAATATGATGCACTATTCTTTAACTTGATTGTAAAATCTGTTTCAAATCACATAAATGAATTTTGAAAATCTCCAGCTTTCTTTGTTACCTAGATAGTTTGAGCTGCGTGAGTTTTACGTCCATGGTCTCCAAAACTGCAGGCAATGGGAAGCCCTCAGCTGCCAGCAGAGAGAAGCTGTTTCCCACAGTAATGAGACCCAGGTCAACCACAAATGCATTATAGGATGTGGAGGACTGAGGGATTATGATAAGGGGGGCCTTCAGTCTGATGTCCATGGCAAGTCTGAAGCTCTTCAGAGCAAAATCCCTCACACTGGAGGCTGCTTTCTCCGCGGCCTGAGCCGTGGCGGCACTGAGAGCCTCTTTAGCAGTCTGGAAGTTATCCACAAACATCTATGGAAGACAACCAACAGCTTAGTGTGACATGGCAATTCAGTAGGAGTGAGGAAAGCTTTTAAATGAAACAGCTTGAGATCCATAGTAGGGAAAATTCATGCAGGGATGTTCTTGTATTTTAAAACGCCTGAAAGCCAAATTTACAACGAAAAGTTGCAAATTCAACAGGGGTGGAAAAAGCAGTGCTGGTGTGAAACAATATTTTTTATAAGATAAAGTAGTAAAGTTGATGATTATATTGTTTGGGTATGGCAGGTGAGCTGTTTCTATTAAGCATGTAGAGAATGAAAGTTAGAACCGGTAAAATCAAGGCATCCATATCGTGCGAAATTCCATATTCCAAATTTCAGTGATTTCTACTTCAGTATGCAGTATGAGATACACGCACACATGCAAATCCACACATTTGCGATCAAGTCTATTAAATATGCTGCGCCTTACAGCATGTAAAGAACACCATAGGGTGAATCTGCATAATTGAATGTCCACTTCTTTAACAATATCTCACAGTTAGAAAAGGGATACCTCACAATTAAAACTAAAAAATGAATGCTAATATACTCAATTACAAAAAACACAATACAGCATTAAAGCTGCAGTATGTACTTTCTGTAACATTAGCAGCAGCAAAAAGAATTGTAATCTGTTACTGACTCGATACTGAGAAAAGACATGGCATTTCTGACCTGTTTCCAAAAAATGGAAGATGGCGGGATCCATAGTTTGAAAAAAACACTTGGAAACTGCATCTGTTTAGTTTAAATCCAATTACATTTTCATGACTATGCAGCAGAGCTATATATTTCTAAACAGTTTTCCAGCTTTCAGAATATACATTTTTCTATAATATTATTTTTTAACCAGTATTATTTATTAGCAGAGGTGGGAGTAAGTCACAAGTAAGTCTCAAGTCTTAACCTTCAAGTCTCAAGCAAGTCCAAGTCATTTTTTGTGAGAATCAAGCAAGCAAGTCAAGTCAAGTCACTGCTTTATGTCAAGCAGTTCAAGTCAAGTCGTAGCTTGGGTCAAGCAAGTCACTGGCAAGTCATACAAATGTTTGATGATTTAACTGAATTTCTATATTAAAATAAGTTAAAACTACAGTAGTTATGGACTATGGGAGTTTTATTTGCAACAAACAAATTGCAATATGCATTTCTACTCAAAAGGTGTCCACATACAGCTGAGTTGTTAATACAATAAAAATCTAAAAATAAATAATTAAAACTACATAGCCTAAAATGTAAATGTAACTGAAATTAGGCCAATATATTGGGTGAGATACGTTCTCTTTGTATTATTTGAATTTTCTCTCTCCTGCTTGTCCTGTACAGCGTGATCAGATGATTGTTATATGACTAATTAACTAAAGAGAACTCAGATTGTGTTTGTTGCTCACACCCTGACGAAGGCTCATTAGCCGCAACGCTTAAGTATGCAGTACTTGTCACCTGTTTTTAAAATATTAAAGCCATGATGAAATAAAGGCATTTTATATTTTTTCAATAATATTCGAGTGCCTTGGATTATTGATTTTTATCAACTCTTACCATGTCCAAACAGGGGCGTAGCCATCATTTCAAAAGTGAGGGGGACAGAATGTCAAGTGTTATACCAGTTTTTTTCTGACGTTTGTCTAATTAACGGTTTTATTTTTAATCTTATATCTTTTTGCTTAATTGGCTTAATATGCTATTTATGTAAGCTATCTGGGTCTTTGTGACCCCAAATGACATTTGCTGAAATAAAAAAATCATCTAAAAATGACATGAGACTTGATGTGGTGGTTGACATTTGCTAGCTCTACAAACAAAAAAAATTAATTGGAATGATACTGGTTGTGTTAGTGTGAGAAGTCTGTAACATAGTAATGTAATTTTTTTAAATAAATGTAATATTACTCACTTTAATAATGTTTTACTAAAATGTTTTACATTTGTGCAGTGTTTGGGGGATTTAAGCATTTTTATTATTATTATTTATATAAATTCAATCAATGGGAGACTATAAAAATTACTTTTTGTTACATAATTTGTCAAAAATCAGCTCCAATGCAGAACACACAACGAAATAATGGAGTGCCTTTTAACCCAGCCGTCCAATCACAGTGGAGGAGGGGCGGGACAAATACAACACTAACCAACCGCCACATTTTGCTTGTACAATGTCATTGTCAACAGATGACAACAAGCAGCATAAAAACGGAGCAAAATGATTGAAAACAAGAGCCAGGGCAAATACTTTACATTGTATCGACATTTTTATATAGAAACAAACTATCTGTGAACTGAGATACTAATAACACTTCCGCGGATATTCCGTATATCACACACACACACACACACAAAACGCTACGCTGCCGAAACGCTCACAGCTAAATTAGGCGTCTTCAGCAAAACTGGCTAATTATTCAACAAGAGAAATAGGCAGAGTAATTTATCATTGTGCATCACAATTCGGATACCACGTCAACTTACAGTGCTTGACGTTTTCGTAGTGAAGAGTTTTTTTTTTTTTTGTGCCATTTTGAACTCATGGCACATGGCACTCTTTGTATGAAAATGATGGATACAGCGCGGGTGCGAGCATGGGCGTGCCGTGACCCGTGAGTGACTGATTACCATGGAAACTTGAAATTCACATAATCCTGGTACCCGAATTTAATTATTCTTGGCGTAGCGCCTTCCATGTTCAGTCACGACTGTTACCCCTTTTCCACCAAGGCAGTTTGAGTGCTGGTTCGGAGCCAGAGCCTAGTTTCAAATCGGTTCTTTGTCTTTCGACACCCAAAGCACCAGCTCTGAACCAGGAAAAGTGGTTCTTAAGTAGCACCAAAACATTGCTTGTCTAGAAGAACCGCTTGCGTCAGGGGCTGGGGGCGGGGTTACCGTGACCAACAAAGCGAACACAAACTTGTGACCGCCATTTTTGAAATAGCAGCTAATCGAGCTAATAGCTGCTCGATTGTAATCTCCCTCTATTCAAATTACGGCAAGCTGCACGAATGCGTTGGATTCGCTGTGTTTTGATGCCGGTGTAGGTTCGCAAAGCCATGAGCATCAATAGTAACGCAACGTTCACCATTGTTGATGGAAGGCTTGTTTGAGATGCATCGGCGCTGCGCAGACCGATCGCCGTATGACATCAAAGTAACTTACTGCGAGATCATACGACGACTCATGCTTTTGAATCGCTCTTGCGGTACTTTGATGTCATACGCGGATAAGTCTGCGCAGTGCCGATGTATCTCGAAAAAGCCTGGTGTGTTTGTGTTTCCCGCTGCCTCGCTAGCTTTGTTGAGAAAGATGAGACGTATACTGTGACGTAAGACCTGGCTCTGTGGTGGCTCCCGTGGAAAGGCAAACCGGTTCTTATAAGGCTCGTCAGTCGAACCAACTCCGAACCGGCACTAGCACTAGTTCTGAACAAGCACGCACCCGGTTCATGCTGGTGGAAAAGGGGTATGTCAGTGCTCTTACGTTAGCTCTCTCTGCTTGCCTGCTGCGTCACGTGGTTAGGTTGCGGTGCGTTCAAAAACAGATATTTATTAAACAAAAGACAAGTTATTTCGAGTCATTTAACTCAGGTCCGAGTCAAGTCTCAAGTCATGAATATCAAGTCAAGTCAAGTCTTTTACTAATATTTGTCAAGCAAGTCTCAAGTCCTAAAATTTGCGACTTAAGTCTAACTCGAGTCAAGTCATGTGACTCGAGTCCCCCACCTCTAATTATTAGTATTAACTTGCCACTAGAACAGTGGTTCTCAACCTTTTTGACTCGAAGGCCCCCCATATATTTTTGATATTTCTGCAGCAATTATGACAAAGCTGCTTTTTTTCAAACTTTTTTTATTAAAAGAATCTGGGAGTTTTTATATATTAAATTAATAAACTAATTCATTTTGTGATTTCAGAAGTTTCAAGAACTGTATGTTCTCCAATAAAAACAGCAGTTATAGTAAAATATTTAGTTTTTATATACAGATACAAAAATATAATTTTTTATTAATTTTTTAAATAATTTTCTTTTATGAACTGTATTAATTTAAATACTTTTAAGTCATCCAGCCACTCCCTTGAAAGTTTGCTGAGGCCCCCTAGTTGAGAACCACTGCACTAGAAACAAAACAAAGGCAGTCATAAACATTGCTGTGAATGTTGTTAACCTGGATTTAAAGTTTCCATCTTACAATGAAATTAAATGTTTAATTATGTGCACAACAAATCCAGTACAGTTTAGTGGGGTGTAGATGTATTTCAATGTGTGCAGAGGTGCATTTGAAGTTAAGCTGCAAAGCAAAAGACTTTAAATGCAGCATGCCCAAACCTGTACCTCATCAGCAGAGTACTGATAGCTAAAAGAGTCCTGAAAAGAGGAAGACACAGTTAACGGAAACTATGAGGAGGGGAAAAGGTGGTGGGGGGGGCATAAATGTCCAGACAAAATACAAAAGAAAATACAGACACTGAGAAACACTGATTTTTCAAAGCTTTGTCCCTGTTTGTTTTAGCAATAAGTGACTTATCTATTGGTATTAACTTTAGATGAAAGAATAATACAGACCAAATATGAAAAGTAAGTGCATTTGCATTAATTCTCACCAATAAAGACATAAGGAACTTGTGCAAGTAGACGATCTGGATACAGCCAAGTCTCAAGATAACTTTCCCATCCACTTTGGAGGTGTCAGTGTAGCCTTCGCCTTCAGTGGCCCCAGGGTACAAGGTCATTTTGAAGCTGAACACCTCTTCTCCAACAATTGACACCGCCTGGTGGTATTCACACAAATATGACTGGAGCACAGAAACTCAGCATCTGCAAATCTGCCAAAAACGATAGGACTGATCTCTCACCTTCTTATGGATGGTCTTAGGGTCCACATCAAGAACCACAATGTCACGCAGACGGGCAAAAACATCAGTTTCTTTGGCCTGAACCACCACAGATGCATCGATGCCTGACATAAATGAAAGTAACATGTTTGGTTAACTTGCAGAAAATATTCTTATGGAAAAGAAAATTAAATGAATATATAATACAATGAGAATTCGATGTGCAGACACTTTAGTTTTTTCTACCTTGGATCCGTATGTCAGCAATGTTGCTTCTGTCATCACAGACAGCCACTCTGAAGGAGCCAAGCACAGCGGACAGCTTAAAGTTCACAACACTAGAGTCCTTCGAACCCTTGGACACTAAGAAAACATAGACACTCCAGTTAAAACACTCAAACAACACACTGTGTGACGATCTGAAACCAGTACTGTCTGCAACATGCTTTAACACAACCAAAACAGATACTGTTTCAGACCCCTGTTAGTATGTCATGTCAAGACCAGTGCAAGGTCAAGAAAAAAAAACATTAGTTACCTATGAAAAAGCCTATAAAAGCGGAGACAAAGACAACATGGATACATGAGCAATATTCAGGGTCTGCCTAATAAAAATGCAAAATGCATTTGTTTTCACACACACGTGTATTTTCAATGTGTGTGCATGCCTGTGTTCCCACCTGTGTTCCCTGCTGCCACTCTCCCATTTCGTCTCTTGGTTTCTCCATCTTTAGAGGCTGTGAGGTCTTGTGGTATTGCAGAAGTCATGTAGTTTATGGTAGACAGCAAAGCTTTAGTGTGCAGCATGAAGTCCAATGAGGAAAACTCCACCTGTGAAATAAAATAAATCAATAACTTAATTGAATTTTTCAGTAAAAGGTTTTTCAATAGAAAAATAATTAAGTATTTGTTTCTGAATATAAAAACAAAAAAGACTAAAGGCCTGTTCACACCAAAGACTATAACTATAACGATAAAAATATAGTTTTAAAAATCATTCTAAATGTAAAAGAATAGCCACACCACAACTATAACGATAATGGCACAGAGGAACGATATCGTTGGAATCACTTTAAAGATTTTCTTCAAGCTGATGAACGATGACAGCCAATTAGAGTCTAACCTGCTTTAAAGAGCCTGGACATTTAAAGCGACAGACAACAAAACTGCAACGTGCTTATAAAAAACAGAATAATAACGTTCATTGGTGTGGACGTCAATATAGTTATCTTTATAGTTATCGTTCTTGGTATGAACGGGCCTTAATAATGTAATTTTAACTATGGCATAAAAATGATTTTTATACAGGTATGACTGTATTTGACGTACATATATTTTGCTAAATAAATGTTACTAAATTAAATGCATTTCATTTTTACAAAATTATTTTTATTTTCCTTTTTTATGAATGAATGAATGAATACGAACGAACGAACGAATATTGCCATTCAGTTATTTGGAACTGCAAAACTTAAATCATACCTTCAGCGTCTGTTCTGTATTATTAAATAAGGTGTGAAAGCTGGGTCCATTCACATCAGCCTAAAAGACACAAAAAGGCCACACAGACCAGCACAAATTAAACCGCTTAGCTAAAACAACCCATTTAAGAGAGTCTTTTATAGAGTGTTTGATGAGTAAGATGCTCATGCCTACTTTGATGTACTCTACTTTCAATAGATCAGAGCCATGCTTGTCTGAAGAGGTAATTAGATGAAGTGGCTGATTTTGCGCATCTGAAACACATAAACACAAGAATGAAAGAGACAGCATCCCATAAACAACAGGAAGTACTTCAAACAACTAAAAGTTAAATCACACGTTATGCGCGTGCATGTACCTTTTGTCTCACAGTAATCCAGGCTGATCTTGCGCAGGTAAGATGTGACACTGAGATCGAAGGTTCGTATCTTGCCCTCTGCACCCAGTTGAGACACACTGAGAGCCAAAACAACATCTTCCTGAGTGGCCTGCCTCGTAAGCTCCAACAACACCTATATACACATATATAGACACATATACATAACTTCACACTGAAACACACAATGGTCAACACAAACATAAACAGGAATCATACACAAAATAGTTGTAATTAACTGATGGAATGAAAGCTTTTATAAAATTCAGGGCTCTTGTGCCCACTGATGACAGTATGCCTTTTTAAAAGGAGAGTTTAATGGTGTCAGCAAAGTAATGAAGAACGTACCGCTTTGACCTCAAACTGAAACTGCACTTCAGTCAGCTCCTCTAAGGTTGATCTGAGAGAGTCTTCATCCACAGACTTTTCACTGATGTCTTCGTCAGATTCTGAACACACATGCACAATTAGACACATAGACAGATACATATGCGTATATATAACAGTGAGAAAATCTGTATAATTATATGAAAGGTGTCAATTAAAAACAAAAGACTGGTGTGGCATTCATTTAAGAATTTTTTGATTTTTCTAAATTAAAGAAGTGATTTCTTCTGTGTGAAAGTAAATGCGAGTATCTGGATGAATTCTGACCTGACTCAACAGTATAGGACAGAACTGTGGGGTCTAAACTCAAGACCTTTGGCCTGGCATCAGACAGCGGCATCCTCAACACCTTCTGAAGAATATCATCATTATTATACAAACAACAGGAAATTATAAGGGGGAAAAAAATATATTTTCTCAATCTGTTTGCTTCCTCATACTCTCAACCAAAACTAAATGTTTTCTGTTGCAACATTAGGGGAAAATCTGCATAATTGATTTAAACATGGTAAAACGTGTTAAATGAAGCTGATTGGTTGCATTGTAGTCAATTGGTTACATTTTTGTAAGAAATGTATTTCAAGGAGAAAGTATTATAAAATAAAAATAACTTTTAACCAATTTTTTTCAAAAAGAAATTTTCACTACTGTTTAAAAGTTTGGGGGTCGGTAAGATTTTTAAATGTTTTTGAACCATCAATCAAAAATACAGTAAAACAGTAATATTGTGAAATATTACTACAATTTTAAATAACTGTTGTTTATTTTAATATATTTAAATGTGTAATTTATTTCTGCTGGATTTTTTATCATTACTCCAGTCTTCAGTGTCACATGATCCTTCAGAAATCATTCTAATATCTTAATATTTTTGTAGAAAATGTTTTTTTTTTGGGGGGGGGGGGTGAATAGAAAGTTCAAAAGAACAGTATTTATTGGAAATAGAAATCTTTTCTAACATTAAAAAAAATATTTTTACAGTCATTTTTATCAATTTAATGCATCCTTGCTGAATAAAGGTATTAATTTCTTTAAAAAAATCTTAATGACCCCAAACCTCTGAATGGTTGTGTAGATTTATCTAGATGATGATATCTAGAACATCCTTCAACATTTATTTTGCACAGTAAACTAGTAAGGGCTTTTTCTAGCTTGTTGAGGCAGCAAGACCACTAATAAGATGCAGCACATGGCTCATTGGATAGAAAGACAGTGATGCTGATTGTGGACAATGTATTTCCTGAGTTGTGTAATCTGTGGAGACTGAAGCTGCACTGTCACGCTCACAGAGCAAATTCAGGAACTAAATATAAAAGCAAGCAACTCTTTGTTTTGGATTTAGACATAGCACATGACTCTAAAAGCAATAAGCACACGGCAATTAGTTTTAGTGTAGAGGCTTGAAATATTCATGGCTTTCAGAAAAACAACAGCAATGACAATAGTATCAAATACCTGTGGCATCCTACCAAAAAACTACCATTAGTGAGGCATGACTTATTAAGTGTGAGATGAAGCAACACATCAGCCAATACAGAGAGACTGTACTGTCTTTTTTCATTTGAAGTGTTTTCTGACCTTTTCTGTGGGGGTGCTAGGAGGGGTTGACGTAGTCTGAGGGAGAGGAATACTGTCCACCAGTTCCAGAACACCCTGGATCTTCTGGTCAGAGATTTTCACATGAAGTAACGGCAGCTCCCCTGATACTTTGAACCTAGAAAGGAACAGATATTAGTGCATGTGTGAGGATTAAAGGGATAGTTCACCCAAAAATGAAAATTACCCCATAATTTACTCACCCTCAAGCCATCCTAGGTGTATATGACATTCTTCTTTCAGACGAATACAATCAGAGTTATATTAAAAAATGTCCTGGCTCTTCCAAGCTTTATAATGGCAGTGAATGGCAGCCCAAAATTTGAAGCACAAAAAAAGTGTATCCATCCATTATAGAAGTAATCAGGGCCTGAAATTAACACCCGACCACGCGCCAAATGCGGGTGAATTTTGCAATTGGCAGGTAACACTGTCAATCTACCTGCCACATTGGCAGGTAGCCAATGAGAATTGAGTGATTCATTAGGCAGTTTGAGAGGATGCGACTGCTGTTTCGTAACGTTCATGCGATCGGAAAGAAGATCCGCCTTCCGTGTTCAACAGCGAGAGGCGTTACACTTTCTTCGTAAGTTGAATACTGAAGGCTGTCTGGCGAAAGCTAGATATTTTACTTTATAAAGTTTTAAATATGGATATTTTTCTTACACAAACCCATCGATTCACTTCAGAAGGCCTTTATTAACCTCCTGGAGCCATGTGGATTAATTTTATAATGGATGGATGCACTTTTTTGGGCTTCAAATTTTGGGCTGCCATTCACTGCCATTATAATGATTATATTCGTCTGAAAGAAGAATGTCATATATACCTAGGATGGTTTGAGGGTGAGTAAATAATGGGATATTTTTTTTTTTTGGGTGAACTATCCCTTTAAGAGAGACATGCGATACAGAGCGAACGCTAACCTGGGCATACGGGAATCTTTGTCCACCATACATTTAGCGAGTTGAAGCGTGAAATCCATTGGCTGTAGAATGTGCTGATGGGAGAAGCCTTCAAGACGAGCATTTTTCCATTTCTCTCCTTCAAAAAGAGCCGCCGTTAATAAAATAGCTTGTTCAGGCAGTTCAGTTCTTTGCTGTGTTGCACTGTGTTTACCTGATTTGCTGTAGAGTATCTGGACACTACGAAGCTCCAAGGAATATCTCTCATATGCTCTATCCATGATTTCCTCTAGTGATGAGAAACTTGCAGATATCTGCTGATGGCTGCCCTGATCTATGCTGTTCAACTACATACAAACGCACACAAATATACAGTCAGACATACTAGCAGAAAGAGTTCTCTCTTAAATATGTTTTTACTTCCCTCCCTCACCTGCAGGTAACCAAAATCAACGATCATGAGGTCTGATTTGCCATCATAGAATCCAGACTTGGGCAGCAGCAAGTAGGAGGGTTTTAGATCGATCCTCAAGTCCAGTACCTTACGTGTCTCAATGATATGAGACAAACCTGGATTCAGATAAAGACAAAGGGAAAGTATTACTGATGGCTCCTGACATACCCTTTCCCAGTGTGACCATTTCTCTAGGAGAATGATGGGAAATGAGGAGAGGGTTACCACTGGCTGTCTTCTCTTTGATCTCCTCAAGTTTGCTGAGTGTTGCTGAGGTGATGACCTCCAGGTCAACTCCTTTCCCCGTCTTAAAGAATTCTGTGATGCTGATGACAGTCAGCTATAAAACAGGTAAATGAACAGTACACTAAAAATGCAAGACTTACCATTTTCTAATTATATTTAGTCTAATTATCTAAATAATTTCAATTAATTTATATTTATAATAAACATATTAATATGAATAAAAATTATAATTATATTTTATATTCTAATTATATTTAGTCGAATTATCTAAATTTCAATCATTTTAATTGTAATTATGTTGTTTGTTGTTTTATTTTTATTATATTGTTTTACTATATTAAGCATAAAAATGCATAACAAAATAAATACATATTTATATAAATAAATACATTATGTTGAATTATCTATATATTTTCATTGTATTTTCTTATATTAAATAAAGTAAAAAAATAAATACACATTTAATAGTATAAACACACTCACATATATACAGTATATTTATATATACACACATATATATACATTTAATACATATATATAAACACACACTCACATACATTATATATATCTGTGTGTGTTTATATATGTATTAAATGTGTATTTATTTTTTACTTTATTTAATATAATAAAATAAAATGAAAGTATTTAGATAATTCGACAATGTATTTACTAAATGCATTTATTGTACTTAATTACAATTAAAATGATTGAAATTTAGATCATTTTGTAACTTTGTAACAATGTATCATTGTTACAAAAAAGGCTTTGTCTATTTTGTAACAATGATATTTGTGCAACTAAATTAAATAAAAGATAGTAACAGTTCTAATTTGCACCCAAAATCCACTTGCTCCAAAAATCCAATGGCTCTGTCTGAAATCAAGGGACAACTACAGTGTGCGTGCACTGGCCTCTTACGGCATCATAGATGATCTCTACAGGCTGTGAATGGACTCTGAGGAGCTGGTCAGCTGGGCTGTCCTCTGGATTGAGCTCAAAGAGCACGCTGAGAAGAGAGGAGTCAGAGCCCCCGACTGACGCTATGAGAGACGGCACTTCCCCCTGCTGCTGCAGACCAGTCACGTACCAGTGTGCCAGTTTAGCCTCCACTCTACACAACACACACACATTTCACACCATGCACATTGAACCATATCAAGACCAAACTAACTGAGCTCCTAAAGACTCTGTATACTTTAAGGCCCTATATATATTTGTTGGCCAATGCTAAGGGTTTCCCTGTATGTATTCGTAATACATACCTGATGGCCTGTGCTCCTGGTCTCTGTGAGATGGATGTACTGAGGTCGATCATTTGCACTTTGAGGATCTCTGGAACGCCAGGCTCCTCTCTGAATGTTACTGAGGTGCTCAACAGTTTGAAGTTGACGATCACAGCTACATACTGCACATATGGTACATAAACATATTTTGCAACATGTTTTAAAAAGGTGCGGTCACATTAGCGAAAGTCCATCGTCAATAGTGTAGCTGTAGCTATGTGCAAAGCACACTCACACAAAAATCACCATCAAACAATGTCTGTTAGTCAATGGGCTGAATCCACATGATCAAATTGAACCCACTGCGAAACGTGTGTAGGGAAGTCTTTCACCCTCAATCAAAAATACTGATCACATGAATTCTTATTGAAAAGTTTGGATTTTGTTAAATGTGACTGCACCCTCACAGTGTTGTAAATGTATATTTTCCACTCACATGTTTTGGTAGGGCAAGGTTATGTGAGCTCCCGCTGTAGCCAATGGCTGTGTAGAGTTTTGTTTTCTCTTCAGGAGTCATGATGGAATCAAGACCTGATAACAAATACATGTACATAAACACGGGAGCAAATCAAAAAAGCATTAATTCAAAAGGCAAGTTTAGCAAATACACTATACTGCCAAAAGTTTTGTGATGCCTGCCTTGCATTTACATGCACAGAGCCGGCCCAAGGCATAAGCGAACTAAGCGGCTGCTTAGGGCCCCCTTGGCCACCAGGGGGCCCCCAAGAGCACATTAAATGACATACTTTATGATGATTGAAATCGCGAAATGGCCTTAAACAATTACTAAATAAACTGCGAAATGTTAAGTTTTCTAATATATGCACATATTGATTCTGACAGCGCTGCACGAGCTCGCAGCGCTATCGACTGCTTGTTAGCCAGGGTTCAGGGTTCGAAAAATCTGCGCTGAAACGATGCTACTCGTCAGTTGCCCGGTAACCTTATTATGAATGGATGGATTTGAGAATGTGATATGGTTTATTGCGAATATCTTATATGACGTGCTGCATGTTTTGGACGGAGTACAGCATAGCTTTCAGTTTCTCAGTAAATGCCTCTCTGCAAGTGCTATATGTTTGATTCGCTCAAAATTATCATTTGGGAACGCAATATGCGTCAAACATCTTCCCATATTCGTAATGAGAATCATTTATAAATCTGTTGTTGTCAACAAAAAGAAGCACCAAGCGCCAAAATAAAAGCTCTGTTTAACGTTTGAAAGAAATCCATCAACATTTCTTGTTTTTCTCTTCTGCTCACCAAGGCTGCATTTATTTGATCAAAAATACAGTAAAAACTTATATTGTGAAATATTATTGCAATGTAAAACAGCTGTTTTCTATGTGAATATATAGTAAAGTGTAATTTATTCCTGTGATCAAAGCTGAATTTTCTCCAGTCTGAATTTACTCCAGTCTTCAGTGTCACGTGATCCTTCAGAAATCATTCCAATATGATGATTTGCTGCTCAACAAACATTTCTGATTATCACTGTTGAAAATTAAGTTGTGTAAACATTTTTGTTAGGATTCTTTGAAAGCTTTCTATTTCAGATAAATGCTGTTCTTTTGAACCTTCTATTCATCAAAGAATCCTGGGGGGAAATTGTGAGCATATTCAGCATAAGAGACTTCTTTTAAAACCATTTTTAAAAATTGTACATATCCCAGTCTGAACTGTAGTACTGTAAGTCTTTGAATATTAAAGTGCAAATTAACAACCCTTGTGGGTTTGCTACTGTTACAATTAAAAACATGACATGCAGACATGATGTAGGCTAAGCAACACAGCTACAACTAACAAAATTGATAATGGGTGTGCGAATTATCAATAATTGACAATAGTCAATCGTATTGGTGACACCGAGGGGCCCCCAAATAAAATTCTGCTTAGGGCCCCATAAAGGCTTGGGCCGGCCCTGCATGCACATGAACTTTAATGACATCCCATTCTTAATCTGTAGGGTTTAATATGGAGTTGGCCCACCCTTTGCTATAACAGCTTCAACTCTTCTGGGAAGGCTTTCCACAAGGTTTAGGAGTGCGTTTATAGGAATTTTTGACCATTCTTTTAGAAGCGCATTTGTGAGGTCAGGCACTGATGTTGCACGAGAAGGCCTGGTTCGCAGTCTCCGCTCGAATTCATCCCAAAGGTGTTCTATCGGGTTGAGGTGATTGGAACACCTGAATTCAATGATTTGGAGGGGTGTCCCAATACTTTTGGCAATATAGTGTATATCAGAGATAAAACACTTACTCTCAGGCTCTTTATCCTCCTCTTCCTCTTTTTTCTTTCCTTCTTTCTTGCCAAAAAAGCTGCTGAAGAAACCTCCTCCACTCGGTTTCTGAGTGGCGGCCTTTTTAGCGACCAGCTTCTGCCCTGACCGAACCACCTGTGGAGAGAGAAAGTGAACTTACTACACTGGATATAAAAATATCAGTAGTTCTGTTTTGGTACATGTTGTCATACAGTACCTCCATCTGAATCTGCTGTCTAGCCAATACAATGTTGAACACATCCAGAACTTTCTCAAGCTCCTGAGGGAAACATGATAAATAAACGTATAGATTATTTTTTAAATTAATTAAGAAAAAAGTAATAATTTTTTAAATATTCATTAATTTTTTTTAATCATTATAAACTATTTTATCAGCATAACAACTTGTATGAAAAGTTAAATTAATAAATTAATTTCTGATTTGTTAGTATTTGGTTTCATCTGTAGCTAATACCTGGATCTGTTTCTCTGTGTCTTGTTGGACTTTGCCTTGTGTGAGTTTGACTTTGTATGCTGCTTTGTAAGCCTTAAGTGCATGCCTGTGCTTCTTGATGTTGGTCCAGTTCCACATCTGGTTAAAGCGCCTGATGTGCACTTCTAGTATACTGTTGATGCTGTATTTCCACCTGACCAATCAAAGGAACTATGTAAGAAACACCAAGCTCCAATTAATCAGCCAATCACCATATGCAGATCTAATGCACTTACCATTGCCTGGCATTTCTGTGGACTGGAGCATCAGGCCTAAATTTTCTGTATGGGCCGTTCTTCACCATGCAGTCTATAGACTCCAACAGATCCACCATAGACAGGTACTAGAATCACCCCAAAACAACATTGCTGTCTCTTGGCTTTGACCCAAGACAATTCGCCACTAAATGTATTTATGTTATATCTGTAATTATTTATCTATCTAGAGAGGTCCTGTAAATTTCCCACAAGCATACTACCATTCAAAAAGTTTAGGGTCTGTAAGATTTTTTAAATGTTTTTGAAAGAAGTCTCTTATGTTCACCAAGGCTGCATATATTTAACAAAAAGGCAGTAAAAACGTATTATTATTATAATATTATTACACTTTAAAATAACAATTTTCTATTTTAATATACAGTATTTAAAAATGTATTTTATTCCTGTGATTTATCAGGATCATGACTCCAGTCTTCAATGTCACATGATCCTTCATAAATCATTCTAATATACTAATGGATTCAGTGCTTTTCTTATTATTATCAATGTTAAAAACAGTTGTGCTGCCTAATATTTTTGTGAAAACAGCAATACATTTTTTTTCAAGATTCTTTGAAATAAAGTTCAAAAGAACAGCATTTATTTGAAATTGAACTTTGTAACTATGTAAAAGTTTTTACTGTCACTTTTGCTCAATTTTATCTATTCTTACTTAATGAAAGTATTAATTTCTTTAAAAAAAACATTAAAAAAAAATCTTAGTGACCCCAAACTTTTGAATGGTAATTTGATAGTATGCTTAAGACACATGCTATATTGTTATACCTGAGGCTTGGTCATCTCAATTGCAATGTTCTGAACCTCGAGGTGCAGGTTTGCTTTGGGTGATTTTAGCTCAACTTCAGCATTAGGGTTAATGCACATCCTTGCAGAGGCAAATATGGGTTTGAAAACTGTATGAAGAAACAAATGAGTTCATCATGATGGGTGCCATGTTTTATGATGCTAACACTGAGTTGGTCACAAATCCTTTAACCATCAAACCATTAACTGGCAAATGCTCAGTGCATTCATATGCATGTTAAATGAATCTGTATTACCATTCTTGACATTTGTGGTTTAATTTTAGTACTTGTAAGTATGGGGCTGTAGTAGAAATAGTACACATTGTGATTACTGGAGTTTGTGTGCTATAAGGAGGTGTTTCATGTGTGTAGTTTGAGATCACATAGCCTGTTTAAATAGAAAATCAAAAAGAAACCGTGGCAGGTAACACACACCCAGAATAATCAGCATAAACAATAGGATTTGCAACAGCAAAACATGATTCATTCTTTACTGTTTACAATCTACTATTTACTTATAAGGTTTTCAACATCCACCATGTTGTCATGTCTAATACTGATATTCTTTCAACACCTCTTCAGTTGAGCACAACACCAAAACATACTGGCAAAGCTATACTAAACAGCACAAGGCCAGATAATTATAAATTTGCCATGAACTTTCTGTGGACAAGATAATACGGTAACACTTTACAATAAGGTCTCATTTGTTAACATTAGTTAATGTATTAACTAACATGAACTAATAATGAACAATACATTTGATACAGTATTTAATAATCTTTCTTAATGTTAGTTAATAAAAATATAGTCGTTCATTGTTTGTTAATGTTAGTTCACAGTGCATTAACTAATGTTAACAAATACAATTTTGATTTTAATAATGTATTAAATGTTGAAATTAACATTAAGATTAATAAATTCTGTAGAACTATTGTTCATTCTTAGTTTATGTTAACTAAAGTAGTGAACTAATGTTAACTGATGAAACCTTATTGTAAAGTGTTGTCGATAATACATACTGTATTGATAGTCTCGCAGTTCCTCATTTTTAGTGCTGATTCCTGCTTTCAGCTTGTCCTGCAAACACAAAAAACAATATCAAGTGATTCTAGATATATTTTTCAATATGTAAAAATGTTAATACAGCAAAGTTCAAAAGTCTGAGATGACTAGTTAAAATGCTTTTTTAGGTTTACTTTATTTTCATTACAAAAAAGGGTTACACTTTATTTTAATGTGTCATTGTTACAGTGTAATTATATATTTAATTAAGTACTGAGTAATATTAAAGCAACACTATGTAACTTTCTTGTGCTCAAAATTTACTAAATTTATATAATGAGCGAGTGCATCATGAATCCATTTTCCAAACCATGTTTTTGTCTTATCCTGAATCACTACAGTACACATATAATAAGTGTTTATATTCAGACTATTTTAGTCCGGTTCGGGTCGCACCGCTGCGGAGTAGCACAGTACCTGCATGACAGTACCTGTTTGGTTGAGTGTTAGTTGCATGTAATTATGCATAATTTACTGTTATTACTATGGTAAGTACATGTAACACATGTAACAAGGACACTGCAAAATAAAGTGTTACCCAAAAAAAGTTTCTAAATTGAAATTTCTCACTATTTGGTATGTTTCCATTTGTTTTAATCGCAGCAACACATGAGCTGCATGAACTCCAAAATTTTGTGTAAAACCGGTGATGATCATGTTATTTGAGAATGACCCAAAAAAAATCTCCAAAGAGCTACACGTGTAAATTGATGAATAAAGAAATGTGCGGAATCTAATTCTAGGATCAAATATGAAAAAAAAAAAAAAAAAAAATCCCAGATTTTTTTAAATGCTGTCTCAGACCTTTGGTATGTATGCATGTATGTATGCATGTTGCAAGGGAAGGAAGAAGAAGAGGAATATATATATTGAGGATTTGAGCGAGTTTGACACAGGCCAAATTGTGATGGCTAGACGACTGGGTCAGAGCATCTCCAAAACTGCAGCTCTTGTGGGGTGTTCCCGGTCTGCAGTGGTCAGTATCTATTAAAAGTGGTCCAAGGAAGGAACAGTGGAACCAGCGACAGAGTCATGGGTGGCCAAGGCTCACTGATGCACGTGGGGAGCAAAGGCTGGCCAGTGTGGTCCGATCAAACAGATGAGCTACTGTAGTTAATGCTGGTTCTGATAGAAAGGAGTCAGAATACACAGTGCATCGCAGTTTGTTGCGTATGGGGCTGCATAGCCGCAGACCAGTCAGGGTTGACCATGCTGACCCCTGTCCACCGTCAAAAGCGCCAACAGTAGGCACGTGAGCATCAGAACTGGACCATGTAGCAATGGAAGAAGGTGGCCTGGTCTGATGAATCACGTTTTCTTTTACATCACGTGGATCGCCGGGTGCGTATGCGTCGCTTACCTGGGGAGCACATGGCACCAGGATGCACTATGGGAAGAAGGCAAGCCGGGGGAGGCAGTGTGATGCTTTGGGCAATGTTCTGCTGGGAAACCTTGGGTGCTGCCATCCATGTGGATGTTACTTTGACACGTACTGTACCACCTACCTAAGCATTGTTGCAGACCATGTACACCTTTTCATGGAAACAGTATTCCCTGGTGGCTGTGGCCTCTTTCAGTAGGATAATGCACCCTGCCACAAAGCAAAAATGGTTCAGGAATGGTTTGAGGAGCACAACAACGAGTTTGAGGTGTTGGCTTATTCTCCAAATTCCCCAGATCTCAATCCAGTCGAGCATCTGTAGGATGTGCTGAACAAACAAGTCCGATCCATGGAGGCCCTACCTCGCAACTTACAGGACTTGAAGGATCTGCTGCTAACATCTTGGTGCCAGATACCACAGCACACCTTCAGGGATCAGGGCTGTTTTGGCAGCAAAAGGGGGACCAACACAATATTAGGAAGGTGGTCATAATGTTATGCCTGATCAGTGTATTTTAAGTCACTGAAAAAGCCATCCTTGCACAATAAGGTTGGCAGCTACAATCTCATTTTTGTGCAGCACATTATTTTAGTGTGTACTTAGGCCTCTTACAAAGTGAGTATATCCTCTTGTCTTTATCAGTAAGCATAGCATCCCCCACACAGATTATACAAACCACACCCTCAAACACACCGTTAGAAACCACAGTCATGATTGCTATACATCATTTTGCTTAGTTAACTAAAACTCTACAAGGGCTTGAAGCTAGTTTCATGCCCATTTTAAGACACATACATATATATACATATATACACATACACTCACCTAAAGGATTATTAGGAACACCATACTAATACTGTGTTTGACCCCCTTTCGCCTTCAGAACTGCCTTAATTCTACGTGGCATTGATTCAACAAGGTGCTGAAAGCATTCTTTAGAAATGTTGGCCCATATTGATAGGATAGCATCTTGCAGTTGATGGAGATTTGTGGGATGCACATCCAGGGCACGAAGCTCCCGTTCCACCACATCCCAAAGATGCTCTATTGGGTTGAGATCTGGTAACTGTGGGGGCCATTTTAGTACAGTGAACTCATTGTCATGTTCAAGAAACCAATTTGAAATTATTCGAGCTTTGTGACATGGTGCATTATCCTGCTGGAAGTAGCCATCAGAGGATGGGTACATGGTGGTCATAAAGGGATGGACATGGTCAGAAACAATGCTCAGGTAGGCCGTGGCATTTAAACGATGCCCAATTGGCACTAAGGGGCCTAAAGTGTGCCAAGAAAACATCCCCCACATCATTACACCACCACCACCAGCCTGCACAGTGGTAACAAGGCATGATGGATCCATGTTCTCATTCTGTTTACGCCAAATTCTGACTCTACCATCTGAATGTCTCAACAGAAATCGAGACTCATCAGACCAGGCAACATTTTTCCAGTCTTCAACTGTCCAATTTTGGTGAGCTCGTGCAAATTGTAGCCTCTTTTTCCTATTTGTAGTGGAGATGAGTGGTACCCGGTGGGGTCTTCTGCTGTTGTAGCCCATCCGCCTCAAGGTTGTGCGTGTTGTGGCTTCACAAATGCTTTGCTGCATACCTCGGTTGTAACAAGTGGTTATTTCAGTCAAAGTTGCTCTTCTATCAGCTTGAATCAGTCGGCCCATTCTCCTCTGACCTCTAGCATCAACAAGGCATTTTCGCCCACAGGACTGCCGCATACTGGATGTTTTTCCCTTTTCACACCATTCTTTGTAAACTCTAGAAATGGTTGTGCGTGAAAATCCCAGTAACTGAGCAGATTGTGAAATACTCAGACCGGCCCATCTGGCACCAACAACCATGCCACGCTCAAAATTGCTTAAATCACCTTTCTTTCCCATTCTGACATTCAGTTTGGAGTTCAGGAGATTGTCTTGACCAGGACCACACCCCTAAATGCATTGAAGCAACTGCCATGTGATTGGTTGATTAGATAATTGCATTAATGAGAAATTGAACAGGTGTTCCTAATAATCCTTTAGGTGAGTGTATATATACATATATATTTTACCAAACCAGAAATGCACCAAAATATAAGTAAATGTATTTGTTTAGAGGTTATATATAGCTGAAAACCTAAGCAGGCTTTTTTGAGATATAAAAGATAGACCAGGGACACAGTAGTGTAAATACAGATGAACATATCTAACATTACTAAAGTTTAGATGTTAATTTAATATAGTAGGGGTTTTAATAGCAGTTGGACAGCACATTCAGGCCTGGACAGTTAGACAGAGCATGTGCAGACTAGAGTTAGTTATGCTGTATCAGTTTGAGGCAGTCTGTGTTGAGCTGATTGCAAAAACCACTGAGAGCAAGTTCAAATAATGCTTTTGCCTCTCTGACATATAAAGAGAGAGATTAAAGTGTGTGTAAGAGGGAGAGATTAAAAGATTAAAAAAACCATCACTGCATTTACTTAGATGTCACAAGCCTTGATAAGAGATGAGTCAAACGATGCCTCCAGCTCAAGAGTCTTCAGACTGACTCACAAACTAACCGTTAGAGCTTTGAGCTGCTGAGTTAATGTCAACAGATCAAAGTTAGGGTTATCGCATTCATGATAAACTACAATCGTCAATTTTTCTTTCAGACATGATCATAAATAAATCATCATTCTATAAAATAATAAAAGTTCAAATGTATTTTTATATTTTTGTATGCCTTAACAACTCTTATTATGCTTATTTTCTAATACCTACAGTACATCCCCATTTTTACAATGTAACTGCTAACCAATATAAATTGCAAGCTTTTCAAAATACACAAATGCAATTCATGTTTCCTGCATGTGCTTCTTCTAAATTGAAAGTTTAGTTGACCCAAAAATAAAATTTCTGTCATCAGTTACTCAACCTCATGTTGATCCAAACCCATAAGACTTTTGTTCATCTTCAAAACACAAATGAAGATACCTGAGATATTTTTGTCCCTCATTGAAAGTCCATGCAACGCTTCAAAAAGTTGTCGTAAACACAATTCATATGAATCGAGTGGTTTAATCAAAGTCTTCTGAAGAGACACAATAACTATATGATGAACAGATTTAATTTAGGCTTTTACTCACATATAAACATTAATCAGCACACATACATCAAGAACAACAAATATGGTAAATGGGAGCTTAACTGTACTTGCTTGATGTGCGAGACTAAACATAATTGGTTTTGGGAAAGTGCAAACATGCTTGCGTGACACACAAGATCAAACCTCATTGATTATTGTGCATCAAACAATAGGGGTGAATCTTCACTGGCCTCACGATTCAATTCTATTGCGATTATCATGTCAACGATTCGTTACGATGCAATATCACGATGCGTTGCATCCACAATTTTCAATATTACTGCACATGGCTACATTTTCGTCAATGAATACAAGCAGTCAGATATATATGAACTCCCTTTTTATTTTATCTGCTCCAAGAAAGTACACTTCCTGAATGTAGCAAACATCAAACACAACTTAAGTCTGAACACAGCAGACAACAGGACCATTTAGAACTAACAAACACTGGTAAATACTAAAAGCGCATGAAACTGTCAAGTAGTGTACTGAAATTGCAATAACGCTCACACACACACACACACACACACACACTTGCATGCACATGCTAGCACGCGCACGTGCACACACACTCGCACGCACACGCTTGCTCGCACACACACACGCTGTAAATTTTAAAATAGTGGGTGCAATTTTTATTACTCGCTTTTGTGTTTCATCCCCCTCCGCCATTTCACGCTAGTGCGAGAAGCGCGTATGCGACGAATGACGTCAGAGAAACGTCAGTAGGCTATAATCGATTATGGTCTATTACTGCATCGATGCAGAATCATCTACGTCCGCATCACGATGCGTCGTAGAAACGATTAATTTCAACATCCCTATCAAACAATTACAGTTGAGCTCCCGTTTATCATATTTGATGTGCTCAGTGTGTGCGTTAATCAATGTTTATACATGAATAAAAAGTTAAATGAAATCGGTTTATCATATAAAGCTACTGTATCATATGACTTTCATATTCATAAGACTTGGATTAAACCACTATATTTATTTATTATACAAAATAAATATAGTGGAGAAAGAAAAAAAAAAAAAAAATACCCTTTCACTTTCCTTTAATCCCTCCCTATTCTAGTTCTCTTTTATAGGTTCACTCAACGCTGCGTAGCTATGACACAATGGGGGAACGCCCTCTGGGTGTGCCGATTGTCTGAAGCCCTTATAGAATCACGCCGATTCATTGGCTGATGGCGCGGGCGCCACCCCGACGCTCTTACGTCGTCGTATTATACTGGCGCGCGCGCCATCTGCTCCTCCGATTTCTCTGCCTTCACGAAGCGGCCATTTCTAGCCCTTCGGTTTCGGTTTTTCTGGCACAAAAATACTGGATTTCGTTCAGCTTCGTTATCAGCACTTCAGCGACTGCGGATAGTGGAACTTGGTTCTCCTTGCGGTGAAGTGCCATGGAATTTCGTCATTGTGAGTGACGACCCTCACAATAAGTGTGTTAAATGTTTGGTTTTTCACACACGCGCGAGGCGGTTCAGGGCATTTCTAAGTGCAAATTCTGTGACAATCTCCTTCTCAAAACCCTCCGCTCTAGGCTCACGGTTTTTGAGAAGGAGTCATCCGTTTTTCCCCGTCGCGCTCCCGAAGCTGCGGAGGCCTCCCTCGGATCTGCGACCTGGGGTTCGGATGTAGAGCTCGAGGTTGTGGAGAGCGAGCAGACGGGCCTCGCCCTTTCTCTCCCTTCATACTATGGCCATCCTCCAAGCCTACCAGGTGGATGTTTTGAAGGAAATGGATGAGGGCGGCGGCTTGACACCGGAAGCGGTCAAAGAGCTGCGCAAGGCCACAGATTTGGCCTTAAGAGCCACCAAACACACTGCTTGCGCCATAGGACGTTCCATGGAGGGCGCGGTGGCGGCAGAGCGCCACCTGTGGCTCAACCTCACGGAAATCCGTGACAAGGAGAAGGTCTTCCTACTGGACGCCCCAGTTTCTCAGTCTGGACTGTTTGGGGAGGCGGTCAACACAGTGGTTGAAAAATTTCAAGCCGCCAAGTCCCAGTCAGCTGCTTTCAAGCAGTTTATGCCCAGGAGGGTTATGGACTCCTCTAACCCCTCCCCCTCTCAGTCCAGAGAGCGTCCCTCTCATAGGAAGGAGTTCTCTGGTAGGAGGAGCGACCAGGGTCATCCCCCACCCACCACGATCTGGGGAGCTCGCGGTTGCCCATTTCCTCGCCAGCGACCTCATAGGCGCCTTGATCCGAAGCGGCCCAGCAAACCCTCCGCTCCGGCTCCTTCGAGTCGCTCCTGACCCTCAGGTCAGAAAAAGGAGAGCTCCCCCCTACATTCGAGGTTGGGTCAGACCGCGCAAGCGTTTCTGCCCGCCTCTCGCCAGCTCTCCTTATCCAGCCCTGTCACTTTCGCTGCCCAGCGCGTTTCGAAGTGCAGAGCTGGTTCGACCTCCACCCCCTCCGGCGCTGAAGGAAGGAGACGCGTCATGCTTTCTCCCCTTACGTCCGATTGGCTTGCTATCTGCCACTCGTATAGACGGAGACACGTTCGGCTTTCTCCAGGAGCCGGTAGGACCTACTTTTCCCACTCAGACCGTGACATCTTCCACTCTGCATCAGGACGCCAAGCGCTTTCCTTCGCGGTTGACCACGCCTCCCCTCAAGGATCAGCTCGACACCCTAACACAGGTATGTCCACTGCACCTCAGCACTCCGCTTCCTCTGTCACATTTCTTTCACGATTGGAAACGTCTGCCAGGGGTATCACCTTGGATCCTCCGCACAGTTCACTCCGGTTACATGCTTCAGTTCTGTCGCAACCCCCCCCGCTTCGACGGGGTCATTCCAACTGTAGTAAACAGCGCCTCACAGGCTTCTGTACTACAACAGGAACTTGCTTCTCTCCTCCTCAAAGGGGCGATAGAAGAGGTCCCTTCAACGGAGATGGAACGCGGCTTCTTCAGCCGTTACTTCCTGGTTCCGAAGAAGGATGGTGGGTTGCGGCCTATTCTAGACCTTCGCCGTCTGAACTTCTCCCTCTACAAAGGGAAGTTCAAGATGTTAACGCTGAAGGCTATCATATCTCAGATACGTGCGGGGGACTGGTTCGTAACGGTAGACCTGAAAGATGCCTACTTCCATATTCAGGTCGTCCGACGACACAGGAAGTTCCTCAGATTCGCCTTCGGGGGAAAGGCTTATCAATACAAGGTCCTTTCCTTCGGCCTCGCCCTGGCGCCAAGGACTTTCACAAAGTGTATGGATGCTGCTCTGGCCCCATTGAGGCTCCAGGGCATTCGTATACTCAATTACATGGACGATTGGCTCATCCTAGCCCACTCCAGGGAGTTGGTGACTGGTCACAGGGACATTGTTCTTCACCACATTCAGTCTTTTGGCTTAAGAGTGAACACCGACAAGAGTGTTCTCACCCCATCTCAGCAGACAACCTTCTTAGGGGTTCATTTGGATTCCGTTCTGATGCAGGCCCGTCTGGCTCCTGCCCGGATTTCCAGTCTCGTTTCATGTTTGGCCCACTTCAGGCTTGGCCATCATGTCTCTGTGGGTACCTGTCGCAGGCTCCTGGGTCTCATGGACGCAGCTTTCCCGGTGCTTCCCCTGGGGCTGCTTCATATGAGGCCCTTCCTTTGGTGGATGAAGCTCTTAGGCGCCCGATCAACAGGATCGGCTCTTCGCCTACTGAAGGTGTCACGCAGTTGTTCCCGCGTCCTGTCAGTATGGCGGGACCCTCTCTTTCTCCAGGGAGGGGTCAACATGGGTGCTGTTTTCTGTCGCCAAATGATCACGACAGACGCCTCTTTGACCGGCTGGGGCGCGGTGTTCGAGGGCAGGCCAGCATGCGGAGTCTGGGAGGGGGAGGTTCTCTCTTGGCACATAAACTGCCTAGAGCTGAGAGCTGTCTTCCTGGCCCTTCGGCACTTTCTCCCCTCTCTCAAGGGGCACCACGTCATTGTCAGGACAGACAACATGGCGGTGGTGTCTCACGTGAATCGCCAGGGGGGCTCACGGTCGCGCACCCTGGACAGGCATGCGCGCCGTCTCCTCCTGTGGGCCCAGGACAAACTCCTGTCCCTGAAAGCAGTCCATGTACCCGGGATCTTGAACCTCGCAGCAGATTTTCTGTCGAGGCAAAAGCTCAGATCGGGGGAGTGGATGTTGAACCCTCAAACAGTAACCCAGATTTGGGAAGTGTTTGGCAGAGCGGAGGTGGACCTCTTTGCTTCGAAAGAGTCGTCCCAGTGCCAATTTTGGTTCTCTCTGAGCTCCCCTGCGCCGTTGGGGATAGATGCGTTCGCTCATCCGTGGCCAAGACTAAAGCTCTATGCATTCCCGCCCATCAAATTGATTCCGGCGGTTCTGTGCAGGGTGAGGGAGAGCGGAGTCAGTCTCCTCCTCGTAGCCCCATTCTGGCCGTCCCAGGCCTGGTTCTCGGAGATGGTTCTTCTTCTGGACTCCCCCCCCCTGGGAGATTCCAGTCAGAGAGGACCTGTTGTCTCAGCTTCAGGGCAGGATTTGGCATCCTCATCCCGAGATTTGGAAGCTGTGGGTATGGCCCATCAGAGGCCATTAACTCTGAGCGCTGGTCTTCCTGCTGATGTTCAGGAGACCATTGCGAGTGCGAGAGCCCCCTCCACTAGGAGGCTATATTCCTCCAAGTGGAAGGTTTTCGAGTCATGGTGCTCAACCCATGCGGTGGACCCAGTTAGCTGCCTGGTGGGTTCAGTGCTGGAGTTCCTGCAGGAGAAGTTTGCTGCTGGAACAGCAGCAACCACCCTGAGGGTTTACGTCGCTGCCATTGCTGCTCGTAGGGCGTCGGATGAAGTTCCTCTGGGCAAACATAGGTTAGTCTCATCTTTTATGCGAGGGGTTAGGCGCATGAGACCAGCACGCTCCCCTGGTATCCCCTCTTGGGACCTGTCAGTTGTCCTGGAGGGGTTAACGGAGGCTCCCTTTGAGCCCTTGGAGTCAGCTCCAGAGCGGATTCTGACTCTCAAGGTTGCCCTTTTGTTGGCCTTGACTTCTTTGAAGCGAGTGGGCGACCTACAAGCTCTCTCTGTTAACGAGACATGTATGGATTTCGCTCCTGGTCTGGTCACGGTAACCCTAAGACCCAGGCCAGGATATGTGCCCAAAGTTCTGTCCACATCGTTTCGTTCTCAAGTTATCACCCTTCACTCTTTCCACCCTCCTCCTTTCGCCTCAGGAGAGGACGAGAAGCTTCATTTGCTCTGCCCTGTCCGAGCGTTGAAGACTTATGTGGATCGTTCTGGTGGTTGGAGAAAATCAAATCAACTCTTGGTATGTTTCGGTGTCGGCTGCCGTGGGCTGGCCGCATCAAAACAGAGAATTTCCCATTGGGTTTCAGAGGCTATTTCGCTGGCATATGAGGTGCGTGGTCTACCTTCACCTCTCAGCATTCGGGCACATTCTACCAGAAGCGTGGCTTCCTCTCAAGCACTTTTTAGAGGGGCCCTTCTGGAGGACATTTGTGTAGCGGCAGGTTGGTCCTCCCCGCACACTTTTGTCAGATTCTATAGTTTGGATCTTGACATGGCTCCGGGTTCGCATGTTCTATCTGCTTGATCCAGCCATGCAAGTTATCTGGTATTCTTTGAGCCAGATATGGCAGCGCTTAGCTTGGCGTGTGTGGTATATCGTTCCCCATTGCATCATAGCTACGCAGCGTTGAGTGAACCTATGAAAGAGAACGTCTCAGGTTACTGGTGTAACCTATGTTTTCTGAATAGGGAACGAGACACTGCGTTCGCTGCCAAGCTCCTTGCGCTGCTGACAGGCCACCCTTTTCGGCAGAGAAATCTGAGGAGCAGATGGCGCGCACGCCAGTATAATACGACGATGTAAGAGCGTCGGGGGGCGCCCGCGCCATCAGCCAATGAATTTGCGTGATTCTATAAGGGCTTCAGACAATCGGCACACCCAGAGGGCGTTCCCCCATTGCGTCATAGCTACGCAGCGTCTCGTTCCCTATTCAGAGAACATAGGTTACACCAGCAACCTGAGAGGTTTATGCTACTCTAAGCAATGTCTGAAACTTTGTATTTAGAGCACTTTTTGTGTTTATTCGCCTGACGAATCACTTCCTGTATTCCTCATTTGTATGTCGCTTTGGATAAAAGCGTCTGCAAAATAAATAAATGTAAATGTATATAGATTACTTTTACAATGTCTTTATGAAGGATCAAATTTTTGGTTGTATGACCTTTCAATGGAGGGACAGAAATCTTTCAAGTTTCATTAAAAAATATCTTCATTTGTGTTTTAAAGATGAACGAAAGTCTTATGAATTTGGAAAAACGTGAGGGTAATTGATGACAGAATTTTTATTTGCATTTAATCTAATTGATCAGATTAAACCGTTTTAAACGGTTTCATATGATGCACCACTTACAATGCCTGACGACAACATAGCAGTCTTCAATCCTAGATCAATACTATGAAAATCCTATATAAACACCACCAGAGAGTTTGGCTGTTAGAGAAAAATATGAAAGGCACATTACCACTATCTCTTCCCAGGAACCTCTGTAGAAGATTGGGCTGTTCACGTTCCAATAGGCACAAAAACACTCCAGGCGGCCCAGCTTATGTAGAGAATGCACACAGACACACACATTAGACACACAACCACAGTTGTTATGTGAAATCTTATTATTATGGAATATAAGACGTGTATACTCATACTGGTGGCTTACTTTGTAGATGATCTTGGCTGCTTCATTCAGAATACAAGTCTTCCAGTTCTCATCTGCTGTCTATAAGAGAGAAAAACTGATACTTAAAGACCAGAGTGTGCAAATAAGAACTGCTCATTTCAAAATGAATTCTAACTGTGCCTGATTCACTTTGTGACATATATGAAAGTATTTTGAGAGAGCACCTGTAGACTGAGTTCTGAAAGAGTCATGCCCATAGAAAGAGGTTTTTGAGGGTCTGACACCTGAAGAAGTTCAACAAATTATACCATTTAATTACACAATTAAAAACCACATCTTCATTAATATGCAATGCGTACATTCAAAAACACACATTACCGAAGACATGTATGCAGATTCAAGACTTACATCATCCTCATATCTGATGTGAATGCTGGTGATTTTGACCTGGAGGTTTTTGATAACTTGTGTAGCCAGTTTCTCAGTGAACGTGTCCTTCTTTTCCTCCTGAGTTTTCTCTGAAATTAAAAATGATTCAGTAAACATGAATGAAGGGTTTATCTTAACTCCATCCTATTTGCTATTCTAATGCCTTAATCCAACACTTATGTAAACATATTTAATTCAACAAACAGAATAAAGCTATTGAAAAATGCACTCATATTTGCCACGATGAGTCGATCACAGTCGCTTCGGGCCACCCACCTGCTTTATGTTCATACTTTTTAGATCTCCTAAAGGGTTTTTTATGCTTTTTAAGCTTATGTCCTTTGTCTTAGAGTGCAGCATTGGGAGAGAGAGAAAAGTTGGTGAGGTAGAAAAGAATCATAGTCCAGCAATAAACACTCACCCTTGCAATAAACACACACTTGCATAAAAATGCACAAAAGCACACCAAGAAGTGAGGAGGAAAAAAGATGTCTACACATGTACACCCTCAGGACAACACCCTTTTTTTAAAGAAAAAGAAAAAAGAATGTCTTATTGAACAGAAGACGAGTGTATGATTGGCCTGCTATAGGAATGGGTCTGTACATACCCCGTGGTGGATTCTTATACACATAACTCTCCAGATTAAACACAAACTCTCCAGCCTGAGAGCCTGCGGTCCATCAGATGCAGCACAAAGCAAATACACACAGCTGTTAGGGATAGAGATCTGAATGTACAGATGGACGGATGGACAGATGGATTGGTACATGAATGAATGTCGGGATGGGTGGATGAATGTTTGGTGTGAAGTGACTGAATGTAGGGATGCACCGATATTGAAATACTATTGATATTCTGTCTTACTGTAGCCACTGATAGATAAATGGACAATATTATAAATATATTTAAAAAAAATTTATAAAAAAACTAAAATACACTACCAAAACCTAACTTCAAAAGTTTCTTATCTCACCAAGGCTGCATTTATTTGATCAAAAATACAGTAAAACAGTAACATTGTAAAAATTACTACAAAGTAAAATAATTGTTTTCTATATTTTAAAATGGAATTTATTACTGTGATAGCAAGCAGAAATTTCAAAACAGTTGTGCTGCTTAAAGTCACCATGAAATTAAAATTGACAATTCTTGTTTTTTTCCATGGAATATTGGATATATTCATTATAAATTATTTATCTGTGCACATCATTATTTTTTAAAAACAAGTGCCCTCATATTATTTAATCAAAATAACTTCCCTTCCCTCTTGCAGCATCATAACTTCTCTTGTCTGATGACGAGGGCAGGACAACCTGTCACTCACATGAGATCACAGCAATAGCAAACCACAACGAATCAACCATCCAATCAATTCCCGATGGACAAAATCAAGTCCTGCCCTACACGTTTTTTTACCATTGGAGAAGCTGTTTCACTCAAAATTATGTCACAATAGGGAAGAAAAGACTTCAGTTTCATGCAGTGTATTCATTTCTTTACGAAAAAAAAAAAAATCTTACTGACCCCAAACTTTTGAACAGTAGTATAAATACTTTTATTTAGACATCATAACATTATAATGTTCAATATGAAAGATAGATAAATATTTATTTAGAATTTTGCTATAAAAAAGAATATACAGTTTGAATTAGGGAAAATAAGTGCTCTTAATAATATGGACCTCTGGGATGCTGGTTAGACAGTCCCAGAAAAACTATAAGAGAGTTTAGGGCATATTTCAGAATAAGTGTTGATGTGTTTTTCTCAATAAATTAACAACCCATTTTTATGCACAGACACATACAGCTTTGATAACGTTACATGCACACAACAAATCCCTCCACATGTGTTCTTAAAGAGAAAGCAATCTTAAAGGTTTTCCATATACTATTGATATCCCTTTAAGTTAGTGCTAGATGATGATCTAAACCTTAAAACAGCCAGAAGCAATTAACGATAAACTGATGCAGATTTATTGAGCAACCTTAAATAAATTGATGAATGAATGATGAATGAGGTTGAAAAAGACTGATTATGGTATAGATGGATGGGTGGGATGAATTGATGAATATCTGTTAATAAAATTATACGTCCAACAACTGCGTATAAATTTAGACCATAAGGAGAGAACTAGCTAATTTTAATGCAAAAATTGACTATGCAGAGGTTCAACAAATGATTACATCCTGTGTATTCAAAGAGACAAGTGGTTTCTCACCTCTGCGAGCGACCAGCTGAAGGGTATCCTCAATGCGCTGAAGCTCCTTCTGTTTGGCCTCCTGAAGGTATCGCTCCTCTTTAACTGCATCATACTTAATTGCTTCAAACACACAGCACACACATGGTTAGAGGCAAACAAACATCACACCATTAATATCATTAAATACCTGAGAAGTCTTTCATTTATTACTAAACATTTTTTACAACTGCCTGCCACCTAACACTGTCCTTCGATACACATAAATGTACACGTGGAAAAAACAAATATAGATTCACACACTGTGAGTGATCGACCATGTAATAACAGAAAAGTAATTTAAAATGACCACTCTCTCTCTTTGCACTGTGGCTTATAAGTAGCTGAAGTCTAATGCTGCTCGCTCAAGCAGACTTAAGATTTTCATTGCTGCTTTGTCCTCTGCTTTGGCAACCACTCGTAAATCTCTATCTGGAAGGACTGGTTTTAGACCAATTCATGAGAAACAAAAACCCTAATGCCTACTATTGTACAAGCTGGCACTGTTTATCTTTCTTCACTAGAGTAATGACGGAGACAATTCCAAAGTAGCTCTAAAAATGGCAGATAAATTTTTTTTTGCCATTGCTTATTTTTGTTCTATAGAGACCAAAAGGGTTTGAGGAGTTCCTGAGGCAATTCAGTCCATTAGAGGGATAGTGTATTCATTCTAATATCTCATTCTGAAGCAATCAAACTTCACAGCACTTTCAGCAATGTTGTATAGAGTATGTGGCTGAAATATGTGGATGCTCCCAAAGAGAAAAGCTTGTTTATATCTTAAAAAACCAACAACTTTTGATTGATATTTAGAAGGTGACTGTCTTCAATCGCAGAGACAGGCAGAGACAACCTTTCATGCTTAAAAAATCATTTGATTACTGCGTTTTACTACATGCATTATACACAATTGATTGGTTTATAAGATAAAGCAGAGCACAAAAGAAATATAGAAAAAATAAGTAAAATATTTGAACACTTGATTGAGAGATCAATACATGCTATCAAAGGTTCTCCAAAACAAACACCTGTATTTGTATGATTAAACATCATAACCACAGGGAAAATATAATGTTTGCCATAATAATCAAAGAGTCAGATACACACAAGAGCAGCCTATCGGTCCGGGTTCCAAGCCACCACCCTGCTACCCACCTTCTATACCTGGCTTACCATTGTAAGGCGAGGAAAATAACTTAGACTCAGCTGTAACATGTAAAAGACAATGTCAGTCGAAACAGCCCAATAGAAATAGAAGATATATACTGTATCAAAGAAATTCAGTTATTCAGTATGTTTGTAATTGCTGCTATACTAGGCATAAAAATAACATCTTCACATAGTTTTTAAATGAGTCTTAGATAATCAAATGGTGCAAGAGTTACTGACTGTTTTTTAAGGGATTGTTCATTGTAATTGCATAACACCCCAAACTATTATCAGGAATTTTCGGGGATCTGTACTTTTTAATAACTGTAATTAATTTTTTTTTAATTACAAATATCAAAAGTATAAGTATACAGTACTTTGTGTCTAGTCCATGTTTTCATTAATACGATCTTCACTGATAATTAAGGTTTCTTTGTGCAGTGAAACGTAGTATAACGCAAGACGCTTGGTGAATTCGGAACCACATACTGGCATACTACTCCTACTACTTCTGTCATAGAAAGATATTGTAAAAGTAGTAAGAGCATTCTACTAGTATGCGGTTCCATATTCAGCAACTGTATACACCCTCTGTTAAAAGGCAGGAAACCTCTAGGTTATAAATAAATCATGCAATTATTCTTAAGAGGAGATGTTATAACAAGAAATTAAAGCATTTTGCAGACAAATAACTGCAGTAAAGTGCCATGAAATAAACAGCATGATGCTTCGGGCTAGATATATAAAGCCTTTAAACTTCCACATTAAGAGATGTGTTGCATTAAGAACATTTTAAGTAAAACAAAAAAACTATAAGCACTTACTTGCACCAGGAACCACCAAAAGGTATAATCCATCTAATGTGGCCACCACTGCTTCATTGTAAAGGTTTTTCCAAGGGATCTTCAGAGTCAGTTTACCTAAAGAGCAGGCATTTTCAATTCACTGTGACTATATGGAGATAAAAAAAAGCTTGAATAGCGCATGAATACAGATCCTCTGAAATCATTAGCATTATGTTATTACTCAAACCACTTCAGGAGGTGGTTTGAGATTCATTCCAAACTGTGCAAACTCCAAAAAGTGTAAATGCATCTGGTTGTTGAAACCACATACGTAAATTTTACTCCTTCTAATATAAATAAAAAAATACACAATCATCTTCATTAAAAGTACCAGTGCTGATGCCGCTCTCTCTCCTATTGCAGTCTTTGATCTTGGAATTAGCTGATTAGCTGATATCTGTTGCTTTTGCATATAGCACGGGAATTGAAGATCGGATTTATATTCGTTTTGCAGAGACACATTTATGTGGCCAAGTATAAATGGAGCAATTTTAACAAATCAGATAGCTATCCGATCAGCAAAAACACATGAAGTGACCAGGTGTAAACAGGCCCTATGACACACATTAAACAATACAAACATGGTTATTAGGCAGAATCAGAGTCAGTTAAAAATTTTGTTCAGGAACAAGAGCAGTTAAACATTGTGGAACGACATCATTTATTTTAGAAAAATGTAAAAATTTAATTTGTTGGATTAAAGATTAATCTTTATTGGGTAGATATCTTTGGATCAAGCACATAAAATAAGCAGAATCAAAGTAGACCTTTTTATTTAAGTTTTTTTGTAAATGTTGTAAATATGCAGAGAATTTCACAGAAATGCTCAGACTAGCATGTCGTCCTTGTTAACCAATTACTTTTTACAACTTGACATCTAGGCACACTGTCCAGCAGATGTTTAAAGTCATCTGACTGGATCATGTGATAACATGAACTGATGACCGTTTTAACAAGCTCCTTCTTATTGGCAAGACATCTGTGCTGCGATGCTTGCTGAATTAGAAGTATCTGTTAAAACTGCTTCAACTCAACAGACAAATCTGTTGAGGAAAAATGAGAAACTGTGAAAGTAGACCACAAACTTTAAATTACTATATTCAAATTCACATTACAACAGAACAGATCCTTCAAGCTTTACAGCTGCTCAGATGTCTTAATTACATTTTGAGTGTGATCTCTCCCTAAAACCACCAGGAAGTGAAATAAAATCACTTTTATTTGACTGTTATTGAAAAGTTCAATCAGTCTTGAGTAACACAATATGGGAAGTGCAATTCATAACACTGAATCTCCTTGGTTACAGGTTATCAACACACAAGGCAGAATATTAAAAAACATTTCACACTTTTTCATAACACAACACATGCTACAATTCCCTGCAGCACAATTTGCCTGATAAAGAGAAAGTTGGATACTCACCAATCTGACCAGCCTTCACTTTAAAAGGGACGTCAAACTCGCTCTAAAGAACAAAGATAAAATGGGCAAATGGGTTTGAAATGCAGATTTCAAGCAAACAATACTAAAAACACCATTTGTGCAAATATACATATAAAAAACTCTAGTTATTACAATTTAGTTGTGGAAACATCAGCTAATCTCATTGTGTTAACACTCTTGATTTAGCAGAAGCCACAGGCGCTTAAGAGTCAACCACAGTGTTACATACACAAACACGCTCTCTCTTATAAAGATAAATATGGTTGTATTCATGTATTTATTAAACTTAGAATATAATAAATATATATATATATATATATATATATATATTTTATACAATGTATAAATGTGTTTTATTATATTCTAAGTTGAGACAAGACATAGTTAATAAATAACATATAAATCTACATTAAAATAATATCTAACATGTAATTAAACTTGGTTAATGTGGTTAACATTGTCCGATACAAACTTACCAAAGCATTTTCTTTCACCCTCAGATTTTCCAACACCACATTTCCTAAAAAAAAAAAAAAAAAAAAAAAGACAAAAATGACTCTATTGTATAGTTTATATATTAGGTATTAAATGACAATGTATATTGCAGACTGTACATGTATTATGTGGTCTGTGTTCAATGTTATAACTTTTATCATTGCAATTTGCCTTTTATGAAACAACACAGCATATCCATCCATCCAAATACCAGTAACTCATCAATCTGCCAGTGTCAAAGAAATAAGTAAGAAATACTACCATAAAACACATAAACAAATGAATCCAGATATGATTGGCCACTTTTGACATTGACGATAATTGAATTGGCATTGCAGAAAAGAAATAAATGTCAACTAGAGCAGCTTATCTGATGCTGGGATAAAGATGTCACCATATCAAACGGCATGCTGACAAAATAACAGGGCACCCATGCTGATCTGCCCAAGGCTTTTCTAAACCCCTGTGGAGTCTCTCACACCTATGAAAGCTGACTGTTTGATATACTAAAGCAGTTTTTTTTTTTTTCAAAAATTTTTTTGTACTCAAAAACTGCGGCAGATGAACACGAGCTTGCAGGGGCAGCATTATAAGCAGACTAAATGGTCGGAGAAGTCCTGCATACATCACCAGAGAAAAGTCTTCCGTTTTCACCAGAAGATCCAGTAATGACATTTTGATTAAAAATTACATGGTTTAAATAAAACATATACATAAATGAATCATTCACAATACAATCTATAACATGCATTAAGAGCATACTGATAAGGTGAACTTTCTTTTTCATGTCAACAAACGTTCCTTATGAATCTAACGAATGTGGCTTCAAAATATCCTTGGAATTTAACTAAAAGAATCTAGTTGGAGTTTTTCCGGCCATGACACATCCAGTAACGTGACTATAATAACACAGCAGAATGACAGTAATTTGTTATATGACTCCTTTCAAAACATGTACTAAAAGATTAACTGAACTGAACAAACACACATATTTGCACAATACCTACAGTACATTAACAATACACAAAAAGAAAGATTAAGCACAGATGGGAATTTCATGAATTCCCATCAGTGATAATGGGAATTATGGATGGACCTCACCCCACCAACAATGTTTCTAATGAATTATTATTCTGAATAATTATAGAAAATTAATTTGATTAATTATAGTAAATGTTACACTTGAACCACAGCTGCAATATTTGAAATTTGAAATAAAAAAAACAAACATATGCATTAAATCTGTGTTTTTTTTTCTCAAAAGATATACAACCAATTGTACAGTAAATTGTTTACATAACGTTTACATGTTATAACTCTAAAGTGGAGTCATTAGTATAGTGTTGATAGGAGTGATATGGGTCATAGAGCCATTGTCGTTATCTGTAGTAATCTAGACCTCTAGGTTTTTTCAAATAGATATTTGAAACTTAAATTTTCCAAGATATTTTGAATCTGATCCTACAACAATGTGACACTCTGAATTCACAGTATGACATAAAGAGCAAGTGTAAAGCAGTACCTTCAAAATGAAAACAACAGAAGTTTTCAGGAAAATTAATTGTTTAAACTTAGTAATATTATCTATGAAGGTGTGGTCCACTTCAAGCATTTTCTGTCTTATCTATAAGACAATTGTGTGTGTGTGTGTGTGTGTTTGTTTGTGTGAGTGTGAGTGTGAGTGTGAGTGTGAGTGTGAGAGAGAGAGAGAGAGAGAGAGAGAGAGAGAGAGAGAGAGAGTGTACAAACAAACACACACATACAGTGGTGGTCAGAATTATTGGCACCCCTGGTAAATATGATCAAATATGGCTGTAAAAAATAAATCTGCATTGTTTATCCTTTTGATCTTTTATTAAAAAAATTCACAAAACTCTAACCTTTCATTGAAGTAAAACAATTGAAAGTGGGGGGTAAATCACATTATGAAATAAATGCTTTTCTCCAAAACACGTTGGCCACAATTATTGGCACCCCTAGAATTTTTTATGAGTAAAATATCTCTGAAGTATATTCCCATTAATATTCACATTTTTTAGCACAAGAGGGTGACTAGGAACATGAAATTGTCCAGCTATGACGTCTTGTTCCACAGGAGTATAAATATGAGGAAACACAAAGGCCAAATTCCCTTAATCATTCATCACAATGAGTAAAGCCAAAGAATATAGTTCTGATGTGCAGCAAAAGATTGTTGAGCTTCACAAAAATAGAAAGTGGCTGTAGGAAAATAGCTAAAGCATTGAAAATTCCCATTTCCACCATCAGGGCAATAATTAAGAAGTTCCAATCAACTAAAGATGTTAGGAATCTGCCTGAAAGAGGACATGTGTCTATATTGTCTTAATGCACGGCGAGGAGGAAAGTTTTAGTGGCCAAAGACTCTCCAAGGATCGCATATGGAGAATTGCAGAGATTAGTTGAGTCTTGGGGTCAGAAAGCCTAAAAAATAATAATAATAATAATAATAATAATAATAATAATAATAAAAAAAATAATAAAAATAATAATAATAAAAATCAAACAACCCCTACATCACCTCATGTTGTTTGGGAGGGATTCAAGAAAAATCCTTCTTGCTTATCCAGAAAAAAAACTCCAGCATATTGAGTTGTCAGACACGACTGGAAATTCAAAAGGGACCTGGTTCTATGATCAGATGAAACTATAAAAAGAGCTTTTTGGCAGCAAATCCACCAGATGGGTTTGGTGCAAACAGGGATTAAAAATACCGCTGGATCTTTAATGTTGTGGGCCTATTTTTTTGCTGGAGGTCCTGGACATCTTGTTCAGATACATGGTATAATGGATTCTAGCAAATACCAACAGATAAAAAAAATCAAAACCTGACGGCCTCTGCTAGAAATCTTATAATGGGCCGTGGTTGGATCTTCCATCAGGACAACGATCCAAAACAAACATCAAAATCCACACACAAATGTGTCACTGAACACAAAATGAAGCTTCTGCCATGACCATCCCAGTCCCCTGACCTGAACCCTATAGAAAATGAGTGGGGTGAACTGAAGAGAAGAAGCACCAACATGGATCTGGGAATCTGAATGATCTGGAGAGATTCTGTATGGAGGAATGGTCTCTGATCTCTTGTCAGCGTTATAGAAGACGACTCAGAGCTGTTATCTTGACAAAAGGAGGTTGCAAAAAGTATTTAATAAAAGGGTGCCAATAATTGTGGCCAACGTGTTTTGGAGAAAAGCATTTATTTCATAATGTGATTTACCCCGCACTTTCAATTCTTTTACCTCAATGAAAGTTTAGATTTTTGCGAATTTTTTGAATAAAAGATCAAAAGGATAAACAATGCAGATTTATTTTTTACAGCCATATTTGATCATATTTACCAGGGGTGCCAATAATTCTGACCACCACTGTACATGCATGCATGCATGCATAATGTGAGAATTAACAGGCTTGAATAATGTTTATGACTGAGATACATAATAAGGCGGAAACTCTATAAATAATTAAAGTAAACCGTATAAATAATGGCTGTTTTCATCGACTCCGTGCAAGCAAATTGACAGACTGCCAATCTTACAGAACAGAAATCAATCAAACACGAGATACATTAATGGATAATGCAGTAAATGTACATCCAGCTTGCACTGCATCTCGGTATGGTACGTTTTACAACAGACAACAATCCAGAAGATAAGACGAGCGTTAGTTGTCGACGGGCTGTTTGACGGATATACGCTTACCTCCCCATATGCCAATCTTTAGCTGCGACTTGTCCAGGTTTTCCACATAATCTCCAATGAACTTGTTCAAGAGATCACTAACTAAAGACTCGAAAACCATGGTGAGTCGAGAACAACAGCGACACTGTCGCAGACAACACGCTAAAATGCCACAATACGCATTTGATAAGGTTAGTTCCCTCCCTGTGTGACAGGCGTTTACACCAAGATCGACTCAGTCGGCGATCCACTCACACTGTCTGCATCTGGGGTCGCGGGATTACTTTATTATAAACAGGCTGGCTAGTTGATTCAAGAACATTGTTTGCAAAGTGAAAGTGTACTGAGGTGGCTGATGTTCATTTGTATACCAAATGAGAGACGCCTAAATAAGATTTGCTTATTTACTGTATGTGCAAGATATAAAATTACTGTTTACTTTAATTTATCTCTGTAGGATAATCATATTTTACATTTTACTACCTAATGTAGATATATTCTGAAATGTGAAAATATGTATTAATCATTAACAATTTTCATTTGCTGATACATACTGAATTCATAGGAAATGCTTTGATATAGCCCGCATAGATACAGTTAATTTGTTAGCTAAAATAAAGATGGAGGGGCCTGACTGTGACACTTTCCTGACCATGTTCCTGACACCTCACATGCATCCATCAAACTCTCCCCTTTGTCCCCTGGCTGTGGTTTTCCTTTAGGGACAAGATTCCAAGCTATTCAGACAGATTGGTCCACGTGGTCCCCAGGGAATCTGGTTGCAAGTTGATCTTATGATGTTTGAGCACATAGAGGCTTTTTGTCTCTGTGCTGAATGTTTTAAATCCAAACATGTTGTAGGATCTCAAACCTGTAATCAGATACTGAAAGACACACTGTAAGCTGCTGCTGTCTGTAGACAAGACTTCCAGGCTTGGTACAGTATTCGTATTAGGCTACATGCACAGATGTTCAATGATAAAATATAATTTAGGAACAAACCTTAATAATTAATCATCCAATTAATAAATGCATGAATAACTATTCCTATTGTAAGATAAAAAATATATATATTAAAAATTAGGCTAATCGTGGTAATATGCAGAATGCTGGCAAGCAGTGCATGGATGTTTCTCACACGTTTCATATATTAGCAAAAGTATTTCATAATCAGGTAATAAAGTCAAATGTGAGGTATAGAAGGTATATTCTACCTGATAATGAAAACTTTCTCATGTTTATATTTAATGTCGCTGTACCTGTTCTCTTTTGCGCCAATGTTTTGTTTGTGTGTTGTTTTTTGTTTTCCCACAAGCCACGTGTATGTTACAAGGAAAAGAATCTGGGTGGGGCTTTGAATCCACCCCTTAAATTAAATGAATTCTCCCCCACCTAAATTCATTGTTGTGGAAATAACAGCTGGCGTTGCCTTATTCAAGAAAAAGATGAGAGCAACAGCGCCATCTACGGGTGAGTGGATGTAAGAGCTTTTTCAGTCAAGTTTGAAAAATAAAAACAGTCTACATTTTTAGAGACACACATTTTAATTTTAATATCTATGTCATAAAGTAAGAGAATGACTAGTTACAACAGGTTTAGACATTCATTTGGGTACAATTCGGAGAATTTCATAAACATAATTTTACAAATATACTCCTTTTTTTTTTTTTTTTTACTGGCTACACAATTTTTTGACAGTCATATTAAACAAAGTCATCTTAAAGTTGTTCCAAGTGCAGGAAGATGAAGTCAGTAGATGAACCTGTTTTCTGCAAATTCCATAAGGGGCAAAAGAGCTCTTCTCTAAACCATCTGCGCCTAAATATTCCTAAATGTGAATTATTGATTATTAAGAAATTACATTATTTCATGTGTTAAATCCCTACCTAGTCATTATTTCAGAATTGTGGTGTAGAAAGAGCATGAAGCAGCCACAGCCTGACCCCATGGTAACATCATACGAAGGACCCTGCTGTAATACAACACTTTGATCCATAGAGAGCAGCATTTAGGCACTTACAGACAAAAGCTAGAGTGGTCTGATGGTCTGGGATTCAAAGTACATTTATTTCATAGCAATAAAGATCAGCAGAAATTCCTACAAGGTTGTCAATATTGTTTTGAAAGCCATATATTTCATGAGGGTGATAGAGAGGAATTGCATTTTTTAGTTTTTAGGGTAGGATAGGTGTTCTCCATAGAATGTGTGGAATGCTGCTGTGGGCTCACCCCTGTTTGAGCTTTGTTGGGTCAACACCTTTGTAACACATTCCAGGTGCCTGACCATACAATCCATGACTGCTTGAGGCTAGATCCCCTAAAACTGGGCATGATTTATAACTGCAAATCAAAAACAGAGACTAATACAGTGAGAAAGAGAAAGACATGACTTTTTTTTCTCTGTGATGCAGGAAGTTTGTAATTGTACTTGTAATTCAACCCTAGAATGCATAAAGGGGGTCAAAATGACCCGGCATGCTATTATTTATTAAATATTTTATCAGTGAAAATATTTATTTATTTGACATTCCATGAATTCTTCTAAACATGTGTTGCTGACCCCCATCAATGTCATTTTCATATTTCTTGGGATGGGGGAAAAAATAATTTTTGTATCACTATCCCAAGAATGTTTAAAGGGGGTCAAATTGACCTGTATTCATTTCCTATGGAATTTTTGACAACACAACATTTTTATTTTATTTACATTTTTGTCAATAATAATATTTATTTACTTGAAACTTTATGGATTACTTAAAAAAATGTTGTGACTTTTTTGCTCTGAGCCAAGAATTTGCCTCAGATACCAATCTGAATACACGTATTTTGTATCTCCTTACTACAGCTGAAAAGCTGAATGTGAAATGAGTATGTTTGAATTCACAGTATTCATAAAACAGGCACAAAAAAAAAGCCCGGATGACCTACTGCTTCTGCCATGATTCTCAAGTTCACATCCAATGGACACTTTGCTATCCATATACCATGCAAGGAGTTGTGAATGGTAGAGAAACTCTGCAACTCATTCTATAGCTCATGACAGTGCTAACATGGTGGCAGATGTAGTACATTCAGATTGCATTTATATTACACACATTCATGCTTGATAATATTTTATTCATAAAGTTCTCAAATGTAGAATCTACTCAGACAGTATGCGATCATATGCAGAGAAAAGCTACAGGAAAGGGCAGCTGATGGTCCAAAAAAAGGAAGAGGTGCAAACTCTACCCAAAAGTTTCTTAGAAATGTGAAATGTTCTGCCTCTGTCTGCAAAAATCTTTTTTTCACAAGTGAGTGAAGGTTCAGACTAGAATATACAGTAGATCTATATTAGTTTAGAGTTTGTTTTATATTAGTTTGTTTAAAAAAATAATCTTTTGTAATGCATACAAGGGAAGTGGACAAATGAACATGTTTGATATATTAAAACATTTGTGTATCATCAATTGTTTGAATTAACTCATTAATAGGACACCTATTTTTGAAGAAAACCATTTTGACACCCTTTAAGGTTAAATAATAATATCATGGTTATCGAGAAATAAACTGACGAGCAGAATGATGGCTATTTTAAAGTTGCCAGGATAATGTTTATGTCATTATATCTGTGTGGTCCAGGTATACGTTATGAGGACAAAATGTCCCCACACAGATGGCAAAATCTGAAATCCTTGTCCGTGTGGAGACTTTTTTTTGGTCCCCATTAGGAAAACAGCTTATAAATCAGACTAAGTGGTGTTTTTTGAAAATGTAAAAATGCAGAAAGTTTTCTGATTGGTAGGTTTAGAGGTAGGGTTAGGGGTTAGAATATACAGTTTGTAATGTACAGTAGGCTATAAAAGTCATTATGTCTATGGAATGTCCCCATAAACCATGAAAACACATATGTGTTGAATATTATACTGTTATTTATTATATAATGATTATGTCAATATGGGTTGGTAGTTTATGTGAAAATATGTATTCACATATTAAATTCATATTATATATTTAAAATATCATAATGTAATACTAATTTACCATGAAAAAAAAAAAAAAACGTAGGCTACTAAAGCACAGAAGAAGTCCTATTACTTATCAGGACTACATTCCCCTTAATTCCGGTCTGCATGACGCATTTCCTCTAGTCCCACCTTTAGTAATCGGCTGGGCTCGGTAAATTCCGTAAGGCGAAAAGGGATTTACTCCAAAGAGGCAGGACAAAACCGTAGTTTACTCTGCATCGAGCGGCTGAGAGCTTGCAATGAAACTGCGGTAAACAAACTCACCGGTAAGACCCAGTGTGCTCAGATTTCAGTGTTCGGCGAATTATGCTCAGAAAGATCCGCGGTCGCTGTGTGTTTCAATGTGTTATGTATTAATACGGCAAGACCGATCTCACATGCAGTGTTGAATGGATTGGGATTTGGAGGTGCGTGGAAATAAGCAGTGTGTGCTGGACAGAGACGTGCTTAGAGTCCTTATCTCATCTGACATGATACACATGCTTCACCAGTTGCTAATAAGGAGAATTAATTCACGCGCACATTAATCGATGGGAACATTGTGGGTATCTGTTTTGTAATTGGTAAGTTTAACTACTTAAACGCTTGTCTTTATAATGCAGAAGGCGCATGATGATTGATATTTGCATTGAGGCAAATGTTCGCTTTTGTTTTTCACGAGACGGATGGAGACTGTGGATGAATCAAAACGGCAGTATTGTATAATAAGAAATTTATTTTTTTCAATTTCAAACTCGGCAAGACTTGCAAGTTTTTTTTCTAAATATGCAATGCTTAACCTTTGTTGATTGCAACTGTATACCGTCATATTCAGCACATAATGTGTTTGATAAAACTTTGCCTTTATTCAGTTCATTTCAGATAAAAAAAATAGTGGTCGTTTTTAAAGTAGCCTAGCATTTAATATTTTACATGCTTTATCTGGGCAGAAGTGAACTTCTTTAGAAGAAGTCATTTAGGCTTCACTGTGCTTATATCATAAAATGAGCATAGGCTCGAGGACTGAATCCTAATTGAATGTATTACTTCCAGACGTTCTCTTCCCTTAAATTTAAATACTCTTGTTTAAACATTTAAACACTCTTAACTACATCAATTCATCTGTAACAGTGGGAGAAAATGCTTTTGTGATTGTCCAGACACATGCAGCCCATGCTGACGCCACACCCCTCTGTGTCATCACATTTAAACATCCCCTCAGACTTCTGTAAATGTATACTTGTGGATTCGTCATTGTTCTTTGAGGATGTATTGTTTGGCTTTCATTACATTACTCACTCTACTTTTGATCTAATTCACTGTTATTTTGCCGAATTGCATAGGCTATTCAACAGTTTAGAAAACACGTTTATTGGTTTTGGGAACAAAAAATAGTAGGGTAGACCCAGGGCAAGTTGAACATAATGTTGACAATGTTTTGATTACACAAATGTGTGTCTTCTCTAGAATTAGTTTTTCACCTTGTTCAATACATCTGTTATATTTTGTAATTTTATACTATGTAGTGATTATTTTGGCTAAAACATGTAGGCTATTACAAATAATATTGTATGTTATCTATTTCATGAGGTGTTTTTTTTATTTTATTTATGTTTTTAATGTTGAATATAGCTGAAAATCCTGTTATAAGCCATTTTTTGGCAGGTTCCCATTGCGACAACTTTCCCCATATAGTGGTACAATGTGTCCCAACATTATGCTACTTTTATTCTTTACCATATTCTCTTGGCAATATAAAAACTAAAGGGAAAAAAAACTTTATGAAAAGGAGATGCCATGCAAAGTAACTTTCTTTTCCATGAATTTTCATTGACATGGTTGTAAAATTGTGCTAAATGAGTTGATTTGCATAGGTTAATCATGTGTTTTGTAACTATATGAAGGTATGCAACTACATTGTTCTTTTTGCATTGGCTCTTATCTTCAGCTTCAGGGTCAAGAACTAATTTTAATAGTGTTTTTTTAGTGACACAGTCAGGTAAAGAAGGTTTCTCTTACATCAGGAGCAGGACTCATGTATCCAGCACATTCCTAAAGTTTTTAAGCACTTTTGTGAGTCAGTGTAACTCATCCTCCTCGCTCTCTCCTTCTAAGAGCTTGTAATCGCTCTTTGAGACACATGGTATTGCAGGACTGTGTGTTTTATTTTTGCTTTTACCTTTTATCAGCACTGTAGACCTACTTTGCTTTTAAAGTCTTAAGTCCATCTTACAGTGTTTAATGTCTGACGTAAAGGAGACAGACAGGTCTGCTTACTGTGAATGTGCTGATGGACTGCTGATGCTGATGAATCCAGTAGCTTAGGAAAAGGCATCAAGCAGAGTACTGTCTGCTGTCCTTTTGATAAACTGCAGCTGCTTTTTATCACCGCTGTCACTTTTATTGGTAGTGTGCCCATGGGTCATACCTCACTGGCAAGGTTCCTGGTATTCAGCATGTGTACACTGTATAGGTGAACAAGCTCATTGACTTCTGCTAGCGACTCATCACTTGTCGCTTTCTTCACTCCAACAATGTCCCACATATTCTCTGTTAAAATACCATTTACTTGGAAGGCCATCAGCCGAGTGTAAATGTTGAACGTGACTGTAAATAAAGAAAAGTGTTCCCTTAATGCCACGGATCAGATGGTTTCTTTTAGGGAGAATTAGGCATATGTCATATGGGACCAATGAGTAAAACGTGCTATTTTATAATGGAACTTCAAGCAGTCCATTTATTTGTTCTCTTTTCTTTAAATTATGAATGGCCACTGGTCGCAAAATGTCTTTTGTTTATTTTGCCAGGCACTTGTGGTTCAGATAAGCCTGCTGCTTCTATGAACAATATTGCATGAGAAATAAGGTCTGTCTGCTAGTCATACCCTTCATTATATTGATTTTGACCCAGCTATATGTCAGCCAGCACAGGTTATGAATGTGCTTGTTTAGAAAAATGTTTTTCATCGCTAATTGCCACTTATTGTCAACACTTTGGGGTTGGTAAATTTGTTTTTTTTTTTTTAATTTTTTGTTTTTGAAAGAAGTCTTTTTAATAAAAATACATTAAAAACAGTAATATTGAGAAATATTGTAATTTTTATTATTACAATTTAAAATTTCTATTTTAATATATTTTAAAATGCAATTTATTCCTGTGATGGTAAAGCTGAATTTTCAGCATCATTACGCTTTCAGTAATGATCCTGTCTTCAGTCACATGACCCTTCAGAAATCATTCTAATATGCTGATTTGGTGCTCAAGAAACATTATCAGTGTTGAAAACAGTTCACATCAAACTGTTTGTGGTAACCACAATTATTTTTTTCAGGATTCTTGATAATTAAAATAGCCATCATACCATGATAACCATGATCGTTGTGACCCATCCTTGTTGAATAAAACAATTAATTCTTTAAAAAACCTTATTGACCCCAAACTTTTAAACAGTATTGTATTTATTAAGCACATTTTACTCAGTGAATAGGCTATACTGCATGACTTTGTAACTTTGGACCTCCTGCATTCTTGGTATTTTGAAGGGCATTTTTGTTTGTTTAATGTTGAATAGGAATTGTAGCAAACAGATTGAATGTGTGTGTGCATTCGAATGAGTATCGGCACACCTGCCATGTTCTGCCTTTCACCTTGGACAAGTGCAGAATTTTCCATTCTACATTCCAGAGAACCACTAGAAACATTTTGAGTCAGTATAAAGGTTTTCACAAATGTTAAAATTCCTGGCATTCTCAATACCCCATTATCAGACAACCAGACCTTTTACATGCCCTCATGCCATTCCAAACCTGTAGGATTGTCTTTCTTACATTGAAAAAAAAAAAAGGAGAAACTTAGCAAAATGTTCACACTGTGAAAGCTGTTGAATGCAGCTGCTGTCAAGCTGATAAATATGATAAAAATCACGTCTTGTAAATGGAGTGTATGTTTGTAAATTTAAGTCTTATTCCACTGAAAATCCACCCCTCTGCAATAGTTTTAAAACTCTATTTCATAGAAGCAATACAGTCGTACAGGTTTGGAACAACATGAGAGTGAGTAAATGATAACAGAATTTTAATTTGTGAACTGTTCCTTGAACACTTCGTATTCACACAGAAAGTTGAGGTGGCAGTCTGACTGAAACTCTTCCTCAAATGCAGCGGTTATAATTAGCAGGGGTGTCGTTGGGTATGCGGGTGTCACATCCTTTAGCTCCAGTGAGTTCTGAGCATGACTGCCAATAACAACTGATAAAACACTACATCTCCACACACTACATTGTCATCATTCTCTCTTTTTGAACTCTACTTTCCTTGTTTTGCCACTCACTTTTATCTGCACCTTCATTTTGAATGAAAATGCCTATTGTTTAGTCTGACTTTAGAAGTTTTAGTAAAGCTTTAGGTTTATTGAGTTGTGATACACCTCAAAACCCTCTAATTTAGTTACCTGTGATCATTACCTGTCATAAGAACCAATTACAATAGACATTTTGTCTAGCTCAAATTTGTGTTCATAGATATAGTCAGCTGAGGGATAGTTCACCCCAAAATTAAAATTCTACTCTAAAAAAAAAAAAAAAAAGACCAAAAAAATCAAAATATCTTTTATGTTTGACATAAGAAAGTAAGTCTCCATATTAATATGTTATATTAGTATTTGACTTTTGAAATAAACCACTGTTTGTACCCCCAAATATACCCCCAAGGTTTGGGGTGATTATGATATAGAATTTTTTAATAAAGAAGTTTATAATTATATTTAGCAAGGATGCATTTATATTGATTAAAAATGATAGTAGAGACTTTTACATTAAAAAATATTTCTTTTGAACTTTGTTGATCAAAGAATCATAAAAAATGTATCACATTTTCCTCAAAGATATTAAGCAGCACAACCATTTTTTTAACATTTAATAATAATAGGAAATGTTTTTACAGACAAAATCAGCATATTAGAATGATTTCTGAAGGATCACGTGACACTGAAGACTGGAGTAATGGTTGCTGAAAATTCTGATTTTCCATCACAGGAATAATTACATTTTAAAAATATATTCAAATAGAAAATGTTATTATAAATTGTAATAATGTTTCACAATATTACTGTTTTTACTTTGTTTTTAATGAAATGCAGTCTTAGTGAGCATATCTTTTTTTTTTTCTCAAAGAAATCTCTTAATCTTACCAGCCCCAAGCTTTTAAACGGTATTGTACCCGCTGAATTAAGCATAAGCATATTTTAATTGTGTGAAAGTGTTTACCCAACAAAATATCTGGCTCCATACAGGCAGACACAGAACACCTTTTGGAGCCTTGGAGTTTGAGTTTGACTCTGGAGGCCTGAGGCTGTTTCTACCCCCACATTCTCTGTGCCGAAAAAGGATCCAGGTCAGTCTGTTATATTAGGAACTTCTGCTATTGCTGTCTCCCGTTCAGCAGGATGGCTAACTGGCTTGCCGTGATCTTTTGTGCTCACTAAGAGTTGGTTGCCAGAAAGGGCAGGTACAATTACCATCCAAACTGTTATGAGGGTTCAAGCGAGCTGCTCTCATTTGAACACATTCCATTGGAGCAGTAGATGAGTGATCTAAGAAAGGTGTTGAAAGGAAAATACAGTGGTCTGATGGATTGTTGGACAATGTATTAGGGAAAGAACATGTCTCAGGTGCTCATTTTAATGAATAGTTCCAAAGGTAAAACATTGCATGCATCCCATCGATTTGAATAGTGCTTTTTCTGTCAGGGTATTTTTGGGAATTTCGAGGTATTTTTTGCCCTCTGACACAAGGCTCAATATGGTTACATGAAATCAGAGTCGAGAAGGGCTTTTCTGAGCCAGTCTACAGCTGGCTGGGTGGCGTATACTGCAGAGATCTGGCATTTCCCTGTATTGTAGACTATTTTAATTTATTATTATTTATTAATAATTGGTTATTTATTTATTTGTTCATTTGTCTTTTTTGTTTTGTTTATTTCAGCTATTTTGGAAAAATAATTGTTTCCTCTATTTTAAGATAAGACAATCGATTTAAAAGATAATTTATAATAATTGTTTCTATTTTAAGATTTTTTTGATTTTTAAGATTATACTTTTGCCATCTACTAGCACAAACATGTAGGGATAGTTCACCAACAAATTAAAATTCTGTTATCATTTATTACTTACTTTCTTCGCTGGAACATAAAAGATATGGATAAAGATACAGATAAAGACATGTAGAAAAAGTGTGTTCAATGTGTTTTTGTTTTTTTGTTTTTTTAACACAACGAAAGTCAGTGGGGTCCAGTGTTGTTTGGACCTCAGTTAACTTTCAAAATAATAAAAATGATCTTAATCGTCATAAATCATAAATTAAAAAATGTCAGCCTATCATAATTTCAATATCGGTATATCCCTAATTATGGGGGGGAGCTGTAATTTTGTCTTTTGGGGTGTGTGTGTGTGTGTGTGTGTGTGTTTTTTTTCTTTTGTGACTTAAACAGTTGTGAAAGAAAAGCTGCATCCTTATATATTTCACAAAGAGTCTATATAGGGACCTAGAAGCATACAGTAACATGCACAGAGTTTAGACAAGTTGTAAAGAATCATGTGATACAAATTTGTAAACTGAACTTGCAGAAATTATCTATCTTCACTCACCTGGGTTATTTTGGTACATCGTCAACATATCTCAAGTATTATAAACATGCAAGTTAAGTTACATTTATATAGCTATATATTTATATATAGCTTGGCAACACAGTTCTTTAAATGGACCCTGCTGGTCCTAAATGACAGATGGATCTATAGAGTGAACATAGCATGGATTCATCTCAAGACCATTTGGTTCATACGTGTTAGTTAATATTTTCTGATAATTGTGTTTTTGTGTTGTCATAACCTTTTAAAATCTTATTTACCGCATACAAGTATGTTGATATTCTTTTGTAAAAGTGTTACCCACAATGTGTTGTTGGAAAAGCGTGTAATGTATTTGACACCTATTTGTCCAAGAAGTCAAGATGCTGAGAAAAAACATTGAAGTTTCAGCATTTAAAGCTCTTAATAAATGTTGGCAGTGTTTTTGTTGCATGAAGATGAGTCGTGTGGTGTTTTAGTCTGTGTCCAATTTTATCTGTCTCTCTGTCTGTCTATCACTCTCAATCTCAGTTTACTACCTTCTTGGCCCCCCTCTGTCCTTCTAAAGTTGGAATCTGCCTTGACGTTGAGATGCTAATATTTGTCGACCATCCGTTTAACCTTCACAGGGCTCTGTGTTGACAGCATCTGTCTAAATTATAGATTATGTATGTATGCCTAAGGTCAGGGATTGGTAAATAATAAAAGAGAGTTATTATTTTTTACATATTCTCTTAAAATTTGTTCTTGGTTTTGCAAAAGGGGTGAATGGTGTATTAATACACTTAGATAAAATGACTCAAACAGTTTATCTGTGTGTTTAAGTCCAAACGTAAAATTGTAACCAAAAAAGAAGTGGAAGATGTGACATTTCTGCTGTTCTGCTCAAATACAGGTTCCTAAAAATACACTTTGTTTACACAAATCCCTACAGCCCATTAGGACAAGATCATGTTGAAGACTACAAGGGGTTTGGAGCCAGATGTTGCATCCTACATGTCCCATAGCTCTATATAAGGAGATTTGTTGTGTTTGTGGGTGAGAACAACACCAGTGGGATTCTAGCCAAGGTCTAGTGTTGTATAGCCACACATACAGGAAAAGCCAAACCTGGGTGTCCTGCTCCATGACTGTTACCTTCCCCCCCTATACTTTCTCCACCTCTGTGGAGCATTCTTTTTTTGAAAGGGTGTCATGAGAACTCCAGCTGGATTCGATTACATGTGGAGAGCTCTGCGTTAATTAAATGCTTGAAAATAGTCTTTTATTTGTGCGGTATGCCATTGCAGTTCCTTAATGCTGTATTAAATGGATACAACCGACTATCTAGGCTCCTGACTGGCATGTTTACTGGAAGGCTATGTGGTGTAATCCTCTGAGGTGCATCTCGTAGTACAGGACATAATGTCCATAACCAGATCTGTGTGATCTGTTACAGCTGTTTGCTCTGAGGTCATAGTTGTAGCTCAGAGAAACATATGATCTGTCCCTTACATGTGGGCGGAATTCCAACTGTGGTTCTTCCTGGCAGTGTATAAGTCATTTGTTAAAGTTTGCAGATGATGCTCTTGTGGCTGTACTTTTACTCTATTTTAGAACAGCGCACTGCTGAGTCTACTGTTTTGTTTTGTTTTTTTTGTTGTTTTTTGGTACATACATGAGTAATAGCCTCATTAGCTGGCACTGGCAGTGGTTTTAGTTGCTAATCCCCACAATTTTAGTGACAGTTCAGATTAAGCTGTCTAGCGCTGCTCATTTTTCTCTGGAATAGCTGCTTTATGAAAGTGTGCAGCATGTAAAATGTTGCACCAGTTGTGTTAAACAAGCTTGATTGTCAGTGAAAATACAGTCATTAAACTAGCAGGAGGCTGCTGATTGGCTGCTTGGCTGCAGCAGGAGATGCTTTTGCAGATGTTATTGGGGTTGACTGAAGTCTATTTCCATTTGCAAACTGTTTAACTATTACCGTTTGCAAAATATGTTAAAGAGGCATTATTTTGCGCCATTTCTTGGCTGATCAGACTTGCTTTAAAACTATTGAATGGAAATGATCTCTATTTTAATACTTGAATGATGAGATATTATTATGAGTATATATGAGTGTGCATGTCTAATGTATATAGTAGTGTGTCCCATCTCAATGTGCAGCAAACTATAAGTACAATATTGTTAGGTTGATTTCCTCAAAGTGTAAACTTAGGTTCTGTAGGTCCATCAAAATGAAGTTTGTTTGAGCATCCCATCTTGGCTTACTGGTGGATAACTGGGGGAGTGTTCAGGAAATGAAATCAGTGTATGCGTATCAGTGTATGTTTTTTTTTTTTTTTTTTCAGTCACATCCGTTTACTTGTGTTAAACAGATGTCACACCATGTAGCTGTTCCAGCTGTGTAAAGCCATGTCAATCCCATGATCCACAACATGAGCTGGCTGCCAGTGCAATAGAAATTTCTACATTTGTCTGCCCCCTTTGTGGAGGGATAATTATTTTAGACTGATGTTTTAATGTGCCCTCCTACTTTTAAAATGATTCATACACCCCTGTGCCCAGACTAGACTCTGTATTCCTGCTGTGAGTTAATCTAGCCTGGAAGCGTACTGATCCAGCAGGAATGCTGCTTGTCTTTCAAGAGCCAGACCTGCTAACAGCTAACCGGTCTGTGACAACACAGACTTTACATTTTGTCAGAAACCCAAAAATTTCAGAATGAGCTGATTTTGCAGCTCTGTTTCCTTTAATAGAGTGCCCCTATTATGGTTTTTCGAATATTCCCTTTCATGCAGTTTGTAATATAGCTGTCTGTGAATGTGAAACGTTCTGCAAAGTTGTAAAGTCGAAAGTGCACGCTAAATAAAGTTATTGTCTCCCAAATGAAAGAATCGACTCTGAACCGTCTATACGAGTCGTTTCTATTTCGAATCCCACTGCGTGACGGTTCTACGTCACTAGAAAAGACATTTGGATAATGCCGCCTATGTTGTACTATGTTGTACATTTTCCGCCCGCGAACAACTTCATTCACAACAAACGTCATTTAACTGACGACTGCTTCTCAAATCTCAAAATTCAACGCAAGATTTGCAAAAAGCGTGCTCTTGAAAGATGGGTCAGTACCCAGTTTATTTGGACCAGCTTGCTCCTCAGAATCACAACCTGTAAGTATTAATAATTTTTGATGTATATATTTTCTACTGGGTGTTCAAAATACGTAGTTTTGTGTTTTATATTGTGTAAGTTTCCGGCTACCAGCTAACTCACGTTATTACTGTGAGTGTGAAATATTTCTGTTAAGCAGCTGTGGGCCACTATTACCTAAAACTGTGTCTATTAATGCAGTTTGTCTGTTGTTTTTACTACTTTAAGTAAAGATAAAGGATTGAGCAAGATTAATAGTTTTACAAACGTTTATGTTACTTTGACGTTAGTGCTGGGCTAACGTATTTGTACCATTATTGATACAGTTTCCGCATGTGCACCGCAATAAATTAGAAATACACATTGATTTGTTGATGGACATACACTGATAACATATTGATAATGCTGATGGTGAGGAATTACAGATGCAACATCTCATAATGTACCTCAAAATGAGTAGTGTATTACTGAGAAACGCCCTGCTCAAGTTGTCCTTGCGATGGAGGTTAGGGTTGAATAACTAGTTCTTCCAGTGTTTCATCATCGGACTCGCGCTCGGATTGATATGGTAAAATCGACGTCATCGTTACTGTCTTTACAGTGTGTACAATCATTGAGGTTTAGAAAGCCACTGGATGGAGCTGAAGTTCAGTTATGGTAATAGGCATTTAGCTTCCGACACACGCTGTACGCGGTAGACCAATCATAATAGACTGGGCCGTCTGGCCGAGCAGAGTAGCTCGCGGAAAGAAGGGATTTAGAGAGACTGATTCATCCGTCGAGTCATTTGAGAATCTTTGAAAAATGTGGTGATGTGCAATGTATATTATGAGAATTTTTTTTTTTTTTTTTTTTTTTTTTAACCTTTGATGCCTGTAAACCTATTGTAGGAGACCTCCAAAACAAAATTAGGAGCCTTTAAAATAGCATAATAGGGGCACTTTAAAACTTATGTCATTCCAAACCTATAAGACTTTTGTTGATCTTCGAAATAAATGAAGATACTGTTAATACAGTGGTTCCTAAACTTTTTAGAGTGGCGTACCTCATGGGGCATTTAACATTTTTCTGCGTACCCCCTCTCTTCCACTTAGACTGCAATCTAATTGCAGTTAAATTGATTTTCAGGGGCATTTTTTTTTTTCCTTTATAAAGGTGAAGGTTTTCTAACCCTATTAAATGTATGTGTCATGTTTTATGTCAAATTATTAAAATTCCGTTAATATAATTATTAATATAATAAATAAAGGAATAAATTAAACAAAATCAATAATTTCAATCAACTGATGCTGCTCAGAGGTGGCCTGAATTTAATTACAATTGCATAAATAATGTTATGAGAGAATGTTTTAAATTAAAAATCTTCAATAGAGAAATATGAAATATTTCACTGTCTTAATGAGTGAGTCACTTATTTATTCATTCATTAATAAAGCAAGTGGCTATATTTATGAATGGGTCATGAGTCATGGAAACTCCCAATTCGTTTAAAGCTTTGGTGTCAAATTAAATGACCTCACATACCCCAGTTTGGAAATCTGAGAGATTTCGGTCTCTCCACTGAAGCGTCAAAGTTTTAGTGTAATGGACTTTCAAAGAGTTTAATTCTAAACACAATCCATATGGCTCAAGCTGTTTGATCCAAGTCTTCTGAAGAGACACAATGGCTTTATATGATGCACAGATTTAATTTAGATTTTATTCGCATATAAACATTGTTCAGCACATACATAGAGCACATCAAAAATAGTAAAAAGAAGCTCAACCGTACTTGCTTGATGCGCAAGAACCAATGAAGTTTGTTCTCATGCAAGTTTTAAAGGGGTCATATGATGGTTCTAAAAAGAACATTATTTTGTGTATTTGGTTTAATGCGATGTGTTTACGCGGTTTTAGTTTAAAAAAACATTATTGTTGCTCCTCTATGCTCCTCCTTTCTGAAACACGTCGATTTTTACAAAGCTCATCCAAGTTCCTGAAGCAATATTGACAGGTGATAATGCCGGTCCTACCTTATCAATTCGAGCCCGAATCTGATCCGGAAAATGCAGATGACCAAGCTGATCGATCAACTTTGCCAGCGCGGCGGGACCAGAATGTATCAGATTGGTAAGTTTGCATTTGTTATCATAGAAACGACAAACAGGCGCTACTCTATACTGCTCAAAACTTGCGTTGAATAGTCAGTAACAAATTCTTAAAAAATGAAAACATACTTAGAGGCTGTGTCTGTGAGTCAGAAGCGCCAGACTGTACTTGCAAAGATGGAATTGCCCCACTTTTTAGAATCAGCCTTTGTGCTTTCCCAGGTTCTGGAAACAGTCCTCCGAAAAATGCGCAGCACACAGTCGAATATTTGGGTTGTACTGTTCTGGAACAGTGTTGTAAATAAAGCTTAACCACTGTTTTCTAATTGTCTCCCCTTTTGGAAGACCAAACAAAGGCGTTTAGCTTTCGCAACGAAAAACACAGAGTCTCCATGACATGGTGGTGCCGAAGACAACAACAGTACTACAGCGAGAATAAAAGTTACGCCTTCTTTCTTTGCTTATACATTTGGGCGGTGTTATGAAACTCTGCCCCCACAGACTGACGTAGATTTGTGGGGGCGTGTTTGAACTAAGCGTTTTAGGAAGGTGTGGCTGAGCCTTAACTTTTACAAAGAATATTTCTTTGCTCAGAGCTTTGTAACTCTGCAGATCTTATACATGCACAAACAGCTACATAACACACTAAAGAGAAAGGAAAACAAGAAATCGCATCATATGACCCCTTTAATTTCTGAAAGTTACACCTATGTTTTCAGAGTACATTGAACTCTTATCTCAAAAGATCAGGGACAATTTGATTCCTCATGATTCTTTAATGAGCAATTTCTGTATTATTCAGTCTAGTGAACATATACTGTAAATGGTCTCTGCTTTAATATAGGCTGAACATGGACTGAATTTGGCTCTGAATTAATCTGTAGTCCTGCTTGAACATTGTTCATTCTGTCTTTCAGTGATGGTGAGTCATTGAGAAGCCGTCTGACACACTGATGTGTTGCCAGCATAGTCATGTGAACTTCACCGCCTACACATGCAAGCCATGCCAGTGAAGGCCATGTCTGCTGTTCATCACACAGGCCTTCTCGTCTCAAGCATCATGCTTTACCAGTCACTTGTTTTTTTTCTCTCTATCCATCTCTCCTCCAACCTGTCCCTTATTTTCTGCAGTGCTCTTGGCAGCAAGAGGATGTCTGAATATTTGTAATTGTGATTTAATTAAAATGGCTATTGTACTTTTAGTATTTATTATGGTGCTCTGATGGTTATTTATGATCTACTTTTTTGTGAAAATTTAATTCAGAAACTATTAGATTTCCAGCTTGGCATAAATGATAAAGAGCTCATTAGTCTGTATAGATTAATTAGAATTAAATTGTCACTCACCCTTGTTGTTCCAAACCTCTATGACTTTCTTTCATGAAGCACAAAAGGAGAGTTTTGAAGAATATTTTCCTATGAAATGGATGTTGTGATAGTTTTTTCTTCCCTATTGTGACGTATATCAGAGTGAAACAACTTCACAAACAAGAAAAAAATATATGGGGGCGGGACTTAAGTCCCAAAATTGATTGTATAGTTGGATTGTTGTGGTTTGCTATTGCTGTGATCTCATTTGAGTGACAGGTTGTCTCGCCCCTTCACTCTTTGCCTATTGTTTTTTGAATACTGTGTATTCTGACATACTACCCTTAGCATGCTATTTTTCACAAATGTATTAAAGTAGGAATATTCGGACGTGAGGAGAATGTACACTCTAAAAAATGCTGGGTTGTTTCAACCCATGTTTGGGTCAAATATGGACAAACCTGACATAAGACTGGTTGGTTTGTCCATAATTGGATGAGTTGAAACAACCCAGCATTTTTTTTTTTGCTGTTGCTGTGATTAATCAGTGTGAATTTAATGATCTGTACTGGACTGTTGTTGACCTCTGTAGTGGTTGAATGGCAGCAGCTGCTGCGCAGATGTTCCTACCACTCACTGAGGTCACTTACCACACACACTATGCAACTCAATACAACAGCAGCAGCTCTATGACCCTCATCTGCTATCTGGGCTAGTCACACCAGTGGTGAAGTGTGTGTATAGTGGTTGATGACTTGTAGACTACGTCATGCAGTCATACAGTAATTTCATATGCTGTTGTCTTCAGATTTAGAAGAGCTTTAGATTTAGAAGTACTTATTGTCTGATTCTTGATATTATTTTCCCCCTGAAGCTGTTATTTTGTTGTTTTTGTTAATGTACTAAATGTTATTTTTGTAAGATGCTGTAGTGTATATGTGCTGTGCGCTCTAACTTGATTCACCTTTAATTTCACCTTTTATTTAATAAGCTCATTTGGTAATTTAGGAGTTTAATATGAGCTCTTGTCTTTTAAGTGTGCTTATAGGCTTCTGGCCTTGAGTCAGCTCTACAATCATGAGATCATTAGTAGATAGACCTGGGTTAATTACTGCGGCTTTAACTCACCCCTCATGAGGCTCACACACAATCAATCAATCACTGGGAGGATTTCCATCTTAAATTAGCTGCTTTTTTCTTTTCAAACTTGCCCATCTGTTATATCTTCCACCTAACATGGCTAATGGGAATAATATTTAGACTGAATAATCTGTCATTGCTAAATTGATAAACTTCTTTGGCAGTTGTGATGGAATAAGAACTTTTTGCAAAGCTATTATGTGGTAAACCTTGTCAGGTCCAATTCAATATCTATTACTGTGGTTTCATTTGAAATGTCTTTTTGATTAGCATTTTTAAAGGGTTTTTTTTTATTTTTATAAAATGCCCTCTAATTTGCTTGTCTGACATCAGTCTTTCTTTCTTACTGTCTCCATAGCTGTGAAGATCTGCAGTGCTTTAGAGTTGCATACACCTCAAATTTACGGTAAGACCAAGCTCTCTGTACTTCTTTCAAATGTTTTTTTCCCCAGACTATATGGTCGTGCTGCTTTTAATTGTCTTTCATTGCCGTAGAAAAGTCTTTCCCAGTCTTTTTTGTTTTATATACCAAACAGTCCCATCAGTAGGGGTCAGGTACCCCTTCATCAACACCAAACCAGAAATGTTTATATTGGATATCTTTTAGCATTAGCATTATTAAAATGACTACAGTTATTCACATTTAAACTAAAAACAATCAATACTTTGGATGAAAAACTGACTCAACCAGTAATTTCTTTTCAAACTGAAGTGGTTTCTGTCACTTTATAATTTAATATAGTTTAATGTAAGTTTGATTGGCCAAAACATTTAGTTGTGAGAAAATAACAACACTGCTTCACAACACAAGCTTTCCTTTTTACTAAACCTGAAAAAACTAAATCGTTTTTGGAAACTGAAATAAAATATAAATATAAATATTAGATGAAAAAGGAAACTTAATTGCTACTAGTAATAACTAGAAAATTAGAAATGTTGCCTTGCAGGTAAAGTACTAAAATTGGTAAAACTAAAATAAAAAAATTATTCAAGCTATATAGAAATGTATAGAAAAATGACAAAAGCATATAGAAAAATTACTAAAACTTCAACAAAAATTAAAATAAGAACTGAAAATATAAAAGATAAAAGCAAATTAAAAATATTAATAAATACTGTACTCGTAAAGAACACTGTTGTGCAAAGGTACTAGTGAGATGATTTATAATTTCTATTTTATAGGTTTAAGTTAATTGAAATCTTTCAAAGTAATCAGAGTTTTATACACATTTGTACACTATTTGAGGAGTTTTCAGATTAACTTAACTTTGTGGAGGGTGGAGTTTAGCGCTGTAATCATATTTCAGTAGCCCACAGTTACTATAGAAACACTGGTGACAGACATGAGTCACGTCTAGAAGTGTGTATATGAGTGTATGACTCTATGGGAGAATATAGCTGCCGAGTCTTGCTGATATGAGGCAGTGGAAATAAAAGGTTGTGTTAATTGAATGGCTGCATGTGTGCGTTTCATTACTGTAAGAACTTGAGTGAGTAATCAGACTTCAGTCGCTCTGCTAACCTGAATGTAGCATGTGTTCCTGTTAAACGTCTATAAATGGAAGAGCATTCTCTGGAGTGTTATGATGTCTCAGGCTCTCTAGAGCCACCGGCGAGCTGGTCAAGTTGGTGTGTGTGTGTGTGTGTGTGTGTGTGTGTGTGTGTGTGTGTGTGGGTGTGGGTGTGTGTGTGTGGATCTATATGCTTGCAAACATTAAATGCAGAAGAGTGTGTCTGCTGTGTCGTGCATATGCAAATGAGAGGTTACGCCTGATCAGACAGGAATTTTGTGTTGTTCTATTGGCAGACCATGGGCTGGTTTTCTGTACAGGGGTTTGGTGTTTTATTTAGGGATGCACCGAAATTGTGGCTGGTGAAAATTATTGGCCCAAAATGGCATTTTCAGTTT